>CAESWR010001486.1:233655-245998 GCA_903171835.1 Mullus surmuletus | reverse complement strand
AAATTCAACGCAACACTTTTTATCTGTTTATTAGTGCTATTCTGTATTCCCAGGACCAGAATGGACAATCTTGAATCCAATCTAAAGCTGCTTAGGAGGGGAGGGAGGAGAGACAGGAGAGGTGTTTCTGACACTGGCAGCAGCAGCAGAGGTTCTGGCAATCTCCTGAGGGAACTTCAGCTGGGGACCCAGGTCAGTTCTAAGGACCCACTCCCTTCCGGGTGTCAGCATGACCTCTCTCTCACTGCGCTGCCGAGCACCAACCATGTTAACTTCAAGCCTGTGTGCTTCGATGCTTGGTGCTCTGCTACCTTACAGGGGACTCTGTCGGACGCAGTGTTGCAGTTAGAGATTAGGTGCTGTAGACTGGGATGACACATTTCTTCCGTGCCATCCCAGGTTTTGGGGGCTTGGGAGGTCATACGTGGCTCTAATCAGGAAACTTAGCCTTGCTTGGGGCAATTTCCACAGATCAGACCATGCAATGGGCCTGTCGATGACAGCCTTGGTTGCCCAGGTTGTCCAACTGGGTAACAGCCATGACCTTGTAAGCCTTGTCTTCCTCTCTCTTGACTTCCATGATCATGAGCTTCTTCCTCTCCTTCCCTTGACCACCATGGCTTGGGTGGTGTTCGCTATCCAAAACCTGCCGTGCTATGTTGCACTGACCCCACAACCTCCTGGTGTTTCAGTCTCTGTCTGATGAGTTTGAGAAGATGGAATTTTGGATAGGCAACATTGTTCCTTCTCTGGCTTTGATGACTATTTAGCTTTGCAGGGATGCTAGATAGTCCAGATTGTGGTGAGTGTGTCATTCAGTTTTTGCTCTGTGTGCAGTTCTCTTTCTTTTTTTCAATAGCTTGTAGATGGCAGAAGGTGGTCACTGCTGAGATGGTTATGTGGTGGAGAATTGATGGAGTTTTGAAGCCAGGTCAAAGGTGCAAAAAATCAGGTCTGTGATGTCTGTGTTATCAGTTAGGGGGATATATAAGTGGGTTTCTTTGGGTTGATGATTGACAGATAATTGTTGTTTAGGATCTGTTTGAGTGCTATGTTGCTTGTATTGATTTTACTACTGTAGAAGTTGATGTGTTTTGCATTGAGATCTTCCAGTATGACAGAGTAGTGATGCTTCTCTGTTGCAAGCCTGTTAGCTATGTACTAGCTGAGGACGTGTCAGTGGACATGTCCAGTTCCCTTCCCACAGCTTGCGGCAGTAGTGCTTTGGCGCCACCACCTGGAAATATAGAAAAAACAGGGAGCCTCTTCCTCTGGACTCGACCTGCAAAGATCTGCGTTCTCTCAGCAAAAAGGAAACAAACTTTTCTGTATTAATACTGGTGGAGGTGTGGGAAGAGAGAAGTTGGAAGAGTTCAATCATGATATTGCTGACTTTCAGAAAGCACAAACTGATGATTATGTTAATGTGGGGTACTTCAATGGCACACACAAATTGGGGTTGATGAGATTTTTTTTTTTTTTTACAAAAACCCAGACCAGTGGAGATGAAACAGAGTAAAGAGCTGATACACACACAGGTGAGCAACAGAAAAACACAACAGAACCTGGTTCAAATCTGACTGCTGCATATACAACAGTGGTCCAATTTGGTAAACACACTGTTTCACCTGATATACTGTTTGACTCTCTGATGTATCTTATCTCTCTGTACCTTAGTCGGTCTGAGTGTAATCTCTTGTCTACTTTGAAAGACGCTGTTGTTGGTGATGATGAGCAAGAGTTTCTTCAAGAGAGAGAGCCTTTCTTGTTGACCAAGTGGCCCACAATCAAATAATCACCCCACCCAAAATATGCACTGGATAATACGGCAGAAGTTGTAGGACCAACCCTCGGGAGGTTCTTCCCCAGTGTACAAGATATATCACGAAAGGTGAATTTTGGCAGGCTGTGATTTCATCTGCATACGAGAAATCAATGTCACATTCACTTCTTTGGACGGACTAGCTATGTAGGTTAAGAATATCTGAAAATGGTTCAGGGCAAGTAAGGAGAAAATGTGATTAGCTCAAGTGCTGTGTGATTTGTGCAGAATGGTTTTATTACATTTCAAGATTTTGACCGGTTTTCATCCAGAATCTTGAAATCTAGCATGTTCCATCTTGCTGTGAAATGTTAAAATCTCTGAAATGTGATCAAACTTGAGAAAAAAAGGAAGCATGCTTCATCCACTGAAAGTTTGACAGCTGTGCTTCAACATACATATATGGTGACATTTCATCGTGCTACACAAGAAAAACCAATCTGATATGTTTGAGAGCTCACTTATCACACTAACTTTGGCTGCGTGTAACATACAGTTAGGTCCATTGCCTGAAGCCTTGAACTCATGGACATCACCAGACACTGGGTTTCCTCCTTTTTAATGCCCTGCAAGGCCTTTTCAGCAGCGGTTTTCAGTTGTTGCTTGTTTGTGGGGCTTTCTCTCTGAAGTTTAGTCTTTCACAAGTGAAATGCATGCTCAATTGGACTTAGACCAGGTGACTGACTTGGCCATTCAAGAATATTCCACTTCTTTGCTTTAATAAACTCCTGGGTTGCTTTGGCTGCATGTTTTGGGTCATTGTTCATCTGGATCTTCTTGGATCATGAACTGTACCATGCCTTCTTCATACATTTTTCTTGCCGCCATTCTGGTAGAGGTTGATCTTGGTTTGATCTCCAAAGAATAGTGTTCCAGAACTTTGTTGGCTTTTTTAGATTTTATTTTTTATTATTTATTTATTTGTTTATTTATTTGAGAATAGTCCAATTTAGCCTTTCTATTCTTGAGGCTTATGAGGGGCTTGTGCCATGCAGTGAACCCTCTGTATTTACTTTCATGTAGTCTTTGTTAAGGCCTGACAGTTTCGTGGGACCCAAAAGTGCAGGAGACAAACGAGCAGTTCAAAAAGTGTTTGTGTCTCTGGAGATGTAAAGGAAAAAGATTCACAAAAACCTTAGGGTGACCCTGAAGGCTGTGGCCACTGGAGGCTGGCTGACAAGGCGCTGGAAACATGAGCAGGTGGAGGCACCAATCTCCAGGGGCACAAAAGATGAAAAAGTCAGGACCGACAGTATCAAGGAAGACACTGGAAAACGTTTGTCTGGCTCAGGGCTTGACTGGCTCTACCACATTCAATGGAATTATCTTATTAGTGGTGGTTCAGCCAGTCTTTTATGGAGGTGGTGATTGGTGATAGACCTCAGGTGTGCCCCGCAGCCTTGCCGGAAAGTAGGTCAACCACACCCCTGACCACAGCCAGCCCTGCTGAAAGCAAAAACCAAAACAGATCTTTCTTGGCCAGAAAACAAAAATACGTAACTCAGACCACAACAGTCTTCTCTCTACGGTAGACTTGGACAATGATATGCCTACCTCCTGGAGAGTGTTGTTCACTTGGTTGGCTGTTTCAAGGGGTTTCTCTTTACCATGGAAATGTTTCTGCGATCATCCACCACTGCTATCTTCCGTGGCCGTCCAGGTCTTTTTGCTATGCTGAGGTCACAAGTGCTTTCTTTCTTTCTCAAGATGCCCCAAACTGCAGATTTTTCCACTCTTAATTTTGTTGCAATTTCACGGATGGGTTTTTTCTGTTTTCGCAGCTTAAGGATGGTGTGTTTCACCTGCATGGAGAGCTCCTTTGACCACATGTTGCCTACACAGCAAAATCTTCCAAATACAGGCACCACACCTCAAATCAACTCCAGGCCCTTTGAGTCATTTGTTCAATTACTTTTGATCCCTATTTAAAGAGGGTGGCACATGTTAAGCAGCTGAAACTCCTAAACCCTTCATCTGATTTGAATGTGCATGTCCATTATATAACTATAATTGGAATATGTTTCACTAAACAGGTAAAAAAACAAAACTTGTGTCAGTGTCCAAATATATGGACGTAGCTGTATTAGTATCACAGATATTTGTTACAATTAATTTGTTTGGCTGCAACTGACCATGAGAGGAACAAATTAACTGAAAGGTGCATTGAATGTTACAAACAATAACTAAATATTAGTTAAGATTTATGTGGTAACAGCTATTCTGTATATAATAATCAGCATCACACCACTGAGGGCATTTTATAACTTGTTTGATTTATAATTGATAATGACTGTCCTATTCAGGTAGCAGTCCCATTCTTTCACAACACCTCACCAGTAAAGTATCCCACGATTATCTTGGGATCACTGTTTGTAGCATGTAGCCATTGTTATGGCTACCTACTGGCCTCAGCCAACACAGAAAAAAGCTTGTGACATAAGAAAGAGGATGCACCCGAGAAGCCAGATCAATCAAAGTGAAAAAAGTCTGGAGGGCCGCCACACAGAAACAAAAAGGCAGGCTCTCCAGTGCCACCCACACAGTTGGCCTTCTGACTCAGAGAGGACTACCTACATGAAAGCTAAACTACACAATAAAATCCACGCAAACTGTGCTGTCGGTCACCTCCAAAAAAGGACTCAAAGAATGAACAAAAAAGGAAACAATGTCCATCAGGGAAGACAGCTGATGTCTCCCTTGTACTGCTGCCAGCGTCAGAGAGACCTGTGCCCCTCCTCCTCTCCACCTTTAAGTCTCTGGCTCCACTCACCTAACCAGGTAGGCACACCTGGGAGAAGAGGAATGAGCAATAGAGAGAGAACAAAAAGGAGCAATTGCACCATGCACGCTATTGCTCTATCTATGTAGTAAGGTTAGAATTTATCATACATACAATGCCGAAGGTGATTGGAATGTTTAGATAAAGGGTATTTTTGTGTTACTGTATATATTGGCTGAAATTATTCATTGTACTTCCCAAGATTCTCATAAGTCAGCAAAAACAGCTATGACTGGTAAAGGTTCTTCTTATTATCTTGTATCTCAGTATCAAGGGGATCTGCAAACAAGTGAATCACAGGAATGGTGATGGTGCACAATGCTTCTATGAAATACAAGGAGTTAATTTGCTAATAGCCTGGTAAGATACATCTGGGAACAGACATATAATCGAAACATTTTACGAATTAAGGAAGCGTGGTTCAAATCAAATTACAATTTTATTAGCAATGAACACATATGGGATCATTAAGACATAAATAAGAGTAATTTGTGGTAGTAATAGTAATACATTTTTATCATCTCTGAAAAAAGGGAGGACACAAGAAGACAACATCTTAATCAATTAAAAAAAGAGATAGTGGACAATTTGAATTATTTGTATTTACTTCTTCAGTTGATGAAAGCAATAATTTAAGTCACAGCCCCTGGACAAGACAAAAAAAGCTATGCAGTTCTAATAAAATCTTGGTAATATTAGAACAATTAAACATGACATCCTATAACAGTGATTCCCAGCCTGTGGGCTACGAAGGTATTGCAAGTGGGCCGCCAAATCATTTCCACAATGGTATAGTTTTTTTTGGGGGGGGGGGGTTTGCGCTAACATATCATAATCGTACTCATTTAAGTTCACCAATACCAAAATGGGATACCCATCTATTGCTGCAATTGCTTGCTGACACTTTGCACACTGCATCAGCTCATTGCCGCGGAGCACTCCGGACACAAAGCAGCTACAGAGGGAAGATTTCATTCTCTGCGGTCCTGCAATGGGGGGTGACAAGTTTGACAGTGCAACTGTCAATTTGTGTGTGTGTGTGCGTGTGTGGCAGAAGTATTGGTATCGGTACTCGGGATTGGCAAGTACTCAGATCCAAGTATTGGTTAAACTTGTGACAGACACACATGTACAAGAAAAACATACTGAGGAATGTTGAATAAAAATAAAATCAAAGTTACTTCTTGGATAATGGCATAAGAATTCGGTATCGGTAAGTTCCCAAATGGAAGTTAAAAAAAAGTGGTATCGTTGCATTCCAAATAATTATATACAAATAAAAATAGACAGAATAATGTTTTAAATGTTAAAACTCAGTTACATTTAAAAGGATATTAAAAATGTTCAATGTTGTATGTTCAATATTCAATAATAAAAAAAAGTGCCCTGAGAACGCAGGATTTGGCCTCTGTATTAATGGGGTCGGAGGTGGGCCCTGCAAATCTTTGAGACTTATAAGTGGGCCCTGAGTTGGAAAAGGTTGGGAACCACTGTCTGATAGCATTGAAAACACAACCCAGGAGAATGGCAAACGCTTCGAATCAATAAACGTAAGTAATTTTTTCAGGTATGCTGTTCCGCTTCTAATCTGTCTTGGGCATCTTCCGATCCCAGCGATTCAGGTCGAAATGAGAGCACAAGTCATGAAGCAGTGCAATGGCACTGCATGGCATGTAGTAACTAGAACTATCTACTACATCCACAGAGTCATATATGTCTGTTTTATAGTTTCCTCCCCTTTCCACCGTGTTGACACATCTGGAAGTTGACATACCTCTACTTGATAAAAGTCAAGGGTGGAAACTGTAAACTGTTGGCTTCAGGTTACATTGAAAGGTTTTTGGCTACCAACAGATATTTACTTATGGGTCCAAGCATGCTGATGCAGGAACATCATCAGTATCACCTGTGGTTCCTGAAATAGGAGACAAAGAATTAGCCAGAGTAACAGATTGTCAGTATTTTCAGCAGAAATGCAATAATCACAATCCAGTGGATCACAGAAGACAAACCAGTCAGGTTAGTAGTTTGTACAGATTCTCTTTCAGTTTTACTGAAACTATCTTGCAGACAAGACAATTATGCAAAACTGGTTCGACTGGCGAATATACTCCTAACAAAAACTAAAAGGCTAAATCAGAAAAACAATTATTGAAAAATAAATCCCAAAGGTGGCAGGAGCAATGGAATGATGAAAGTAAAGGAAGATATTCTGCATTAAAGCTGTGGTTGGTGATATGAGACGAAGGGAAAGGAACACACATCTACTGCAGTTCATGTACTTGGGGGCAAAATGACCTTGTCCAACCCTACATGAAATGAAGTGGACTATCCCTTTACATTACGACATTGCAGATGTTCCAGATAGTGTACCACACCAAAGGCTGGCAGTGATTCACAGGCGATGTGCTACTGCCTTAAAATAACGAAGAAGAGGGCGACCTTTGACCTTTCCACATGCGCACGGTAACTGTTTACCATAATCGCGCAGCGGCGCACGAGATCTCGCGCCGCAGCCGAGCCTTTTCTCGCCGCTCCGCCGACTTGTCACCAAAGATGGCGATTTGCTGAGTGCTCATGGATACACACATTTCAGGGCTAACTGTTATCTCACCCGAAGCGACAGCCTGTGAAACGATCTGACCGCCCGTCGAGCACAGATTCCCCCCGTCGAAGGCACCGCCGTGACGCCGCCGGCCGCGACCACCATGCAGATCACCCTGAAGACCCTGCAGCAGCAGACCATCCAGGTCGAGATAGACCCCGAGCAGACGGTGAGGAGCTCCCGGCTAACCCGCTAGCTTAGCTCGCAGCACTCGCTTCGGCGTCGTGTTGACACGTTATGTGTGAAACCCCGCGTCTCGCCCCACACACACGCGTTAAAGCCCGGTCTACGTGTGTTCGAAGCCCGCTTCCCACCGGATGGAAGCGCCTCGAAGCCCGTGTGTTAGCAGGCGTTAGCATGGCGGCTAGCTGTGTAGCCCCGCTAACAAAGTCACCGCCGAAGGAGCTTCTCGTCGTGTTTGCTGCACTGCTGCTCCTCGCCCGAGGCGTGAAAAGACGCAATGCATTGTGGTCACGTGAGAGATGCGCTAAAGCGAACCTGGAGGTGTTTTGCTAATGCTAATAACAAGAGGTGAGAAAGTGGCTACATGAGTTAGCGTGTTTCCATCGCTCACAGCCAGGGGCGGTCAGACCAGCGTGTGCTGAACCCGGTGTTCTTCACAGCCTTTCACTTCCCCTAACAACGTCCTCAAACTTCTTAAACTTTCACATGATCCACAATCAGCCCTTAAAACTACGTTTCCTACCATGAAAAGAATGACGCACCCCCAGTGTTATACATGATCTGCTTGGCAAGGAAGTGTCACAGACAGAAACTCCACCTGGAACTCTGTCTGTCTGCGTCCAACAAAGAGCAGCAATGTTGATGCCCAGAAAAACAATCACTACTTATCTGTTGTTATTTCACTGATTGCAAATGCTTGTCTTGTGCACCAGGTGAAGGCATTGAAAGAGAAAATTGAGGCAGAGAGGGGAAAAGACAACTTTCCTGTATCTGGCCAGAAGCTGATATACGCTGGAAAAATCCTGCAGGATGACACGCCAATTAAGGACTACAAGATTGATGAGAAGAATTTTGTTGTTGTGATGGTGTCCAAGGTGAGATGTAATACTTCAAAGTGAGACTATCACTCTCATATTTGATCATTAAGGTACCTGTGTAACAGCAACCTCTTTTTTTTTTTGTAACTATGAACAGGCTAAGCCCTCAGCTGCTGCCCCGCCTCCTGTCTCAGAAGCGCCTAAGCCCGCAGCACAGGACTCCGGTCCGACGTCAACAGCTGTCCCAGTCACAACCCCAGCCTCAGCCTCAGCCTCAGCCTCGGCCTCAGGCTCAGCCCCAGTTCCAACCCCTGCAGCTGTCCCCATTCCCCCTCTCGAGGCCAAAGAGGAGCCAAGTGCCACAGCCACAGAACCTCCGCAACAAGCCAGGTAGAAGAAGGAAGTGGTTTACGAAAGGCATAGTTATTTTACCCAATTGTCAATCAGAGAGACCTGTGAACACGGCTATCACTGTGTGTAGACCTACATAATTTAAACTCTTTTCCACCAAAAAGAGCTTGGTCCCAGTTTAGTGTTTGTGATAGTGCCAGTGCTTAGCTGGCCCAACCTGTGTGCCATCCAAGACCCAACTTGCTTTTCCATGGGAAAGGGGCCAAGTCAGAAGCACTTTGTAATGACAAATACAAATACAGTATAACGTTTTATGTCACAGGTCAAAAAGGGGATTTCTTTTTGGCTGACTGGTACTGCTGTGTTTAAGCTCCTTCTTCTAGTTTCTGTTCTCTTTTTAAAGCTCTTCCAGCTTGTTAATTAATTGCTCATTCTCGAAATTTGATATGACATTTTCTGTGAATTGAAGAACAGTAATCTAGTCGTTCAAGTGTCTCTGCAGCTGTTCACTGAAGCGATGAGCAAACAGTGCATTCAAGCACTGCTTATTAACTTTCATAGTTAACTAACTTACTCTATTCAGTAAGTTAGTTACTGAATAGAGTAAGGTATGGTTAGGAATTAATATATACTATGAAACCAGAATTCAGTTTTATTCATTTATTTAATGAATTTAATATCTGTTGTATATGTGAAGAAGCATCTTGTTAACTTGTTATACCTTTTTTATCTGCTCTTTGGGTATTTTCTAGTTCCAGTGGTGGCGGTCAGGGCCTGGATGCCTCCTCTGCATTGGGTACGTCATCAATAGATTTTTCTGTCAGTATAGCCAGAAGTTTTCTGAGTGTTGAGAAAACACTGAACACTGAAAACACTGTGAAACAACTCAACTGCTAGTATTTAAAATGAAGCCTGTAAATGGCTTCTATGGCAGACGTTGTTACTACCATTATTCAGAGATTTAGCAGGCTGCGTTGCAGTACATATCATTCCTATATTCAGGTTGAAACAAAAGCAAGATATCTCTTGTTATGTGTCAGAGACCAGGGGGATTCCAATTTGACCCGGGCAAATATTATGCATGTACCTCAATAGAATTAGAGAGTGTGGGTGTTATGATGCTATTTAAGCAGTATTATTTTGTCATTTAGTTTTCATTTTGTGATTTATATCTTTAGAAATACTCGCTTGGGTCCTGTACTTTTTCTGTTGTTAAATACATCTGACACGCTATCTTCCTCAAAGGAATAAGCTACTGTGACTTGTAACACCAAACTGTAAATTGATCTAAGCAAAATTGTAAAATTAATAATTCAGTGTGGTTCTATATTGAAAACTGCTTACACTGACTATATTATAGATATGTAGTTATTCACTGTACCTACCCTGTGTCTTTGATGTAGTGACTGGAGCAGAGTATGAGGCGATGCTCACAGAGATCATGTCAATGGGCTACGAAAGAGAGAGAGTGGTGGCTGCACTTCGAGCCAGCTTCAACAACCCTCACAGAGCAGTGGAGTATCTTCTCACGGTACGACACACACACACACACACACACACACACACACACACACACACACACACACACACACACACACACACACACACATAAACACAAAAGCTGATGTCTTCCTTTAAAAAAGATTAACTGGCAAAAAATTGTAGTTTAACTTTTGGAAAATTATAAATGAAACTAATAGTAGGAATCTCCAGTCTCTCTCCTGTCAAAACAAAACACTCTCTACAACCTCAATTAGCAGTGCTTTTGAGAATCCCTGCTGTCTCAAAAACATATATTGATAGGTCGATACAGGCTTTATTTGGCACATTTTCCTTCACTGTATTTTCCCCCATATGACGGAGATTCACCTACACTTGATTGTTGTCACTAGACGTTTGGGCCATCGTTATCAGCAATTATGGGAGACATTACTTACATTCTTAGCCTGATGCTTGGCCTGAGTAACTTTTCACTTTATGAGGTCTGTGGGGGCATGCAAGGAGTATTTGTGTGCATTATTTGGTTGTGTTTTCAGGGTATCCCCACTAGCCCGGTTCAGGAGAGCAATCCCCCAGCACAGGCCCCAGCATCTGGACCCACAGAGGCCCCGTCTCTTGCAGAAGGTGAGGGATTGGATCCAAACCTAATAGCAACCCCACTGCTTTAATAGGAATACTGACACACGATTCACACTATGGTTTAATATTTTTCCAGAAAATTAGATGAATCAGATCTGGGAAGTTTGGGAAATGGCTTCTTTTTTTCTTTTTTCTTTTTCCAGCCAAACACATAAACATCAGAGCAGCCATGGTGAACAATAGTGAGCAGCTGTTGCTGCTGCAGAGTCTTAACCAAAGTGAAACTCACCAAAGTGTACGAAGCCCTGACAGTGCAAACATCAGAGCAGCCACAATGACCAATAAGGGGGAATTGTTGGAGTTTATTAGTTGGAGTTGGAGTTTATTAGTCAAACATTGGACAGTTTCAGTACAAATCAATAGAAAAGCTTGCCACAAACAGCGCGGACCAATGCTGCTTAATGAATCCAGTAAGCCTGTATTACCGTAGCTACGATATGGCACCGTCGCCTGCATCAACGTTACTCTATGACAACAATAGATGCGCACGCATTGAGTTTAAAAAAAAAAGAAGATTATTTTATAATAATATATATATATACAGTATGTGTATATATATATATATATATATATATATATATCTATAATATATTATTTTATCTCCCGTTTCCTGTCATAACTTTTTCCGGGAACCAGGAAATAGTCTTGATCAGATTACACGGGAATCCTGTCTCCTGGACTTAAACCCTATTTCAGCATCGGGGACAGGAGGGTATCAGTCATATACCCATTTTCCACTCATCTGGGGAGGGCTGCACAATTATGGCCAAAATAATAATCATGATTTTTGATCATGATTATACATACTTAATTTGTGAAAAGAGATATGCACTTTAATAATGCCGAAGCAAGTTCCTGTATCTTATGATGTGGCATAATTGTGAATAAATTCTACCTGAATGTGTGATCTTAAGTACAGTATCTTTATATTTCACATCCACGTGAATCAATACTTGCTAATACTAATACTAACATTTGTCAAAAATAAATATGCCATCATTGGGGATTCATACAGTCTCGTTTGCCCTCTAGTAGTTGGCTTATTGTAAGTTGAGGAAGTGCTTGATTTAAAATGCAGTAGAGCAGGCATTTCAAATGTCAATATCAAGGTGGATTATGCACATATAATTGTGGCGGCAAAATATTTCGACTTCGCCCTACATCTGGGTTCTATTCTCTTGTCAAATGACGCCTAATTAAATTTGGGACGAAGCCAAATTGCTAGGTTTTCAATGTAATGGGTCCTGGGACCCAAGGGTAGTCTTTTAGATGAGTCCCAGAAATAATCTGAGTCCCATGGAAATTCCTTCATATTTACACTATCACTCAATTCATTCATTCAAGTCTGAAATTTTTTTTTTTCTACAAATATTCATTTTGAACAAAGTGCAACATTTAACTCTTCTTTGATCTTAAATGGTTAGAATATGTTTATATTCATATAGAAAATATATCTGAAAGAAATAAACACAATTCAAGATCTGACAACTTTAATATTTGCAAAAATAAAAGTTTATTCAAACAAAGAACATGGAAAGAAAGAGCAAGCAAATAGCACCAAAATAGATCAAATTAAATTAACACTAATTGAGCTATATAAAGTGTATGGTGCATTATTCCCAGCTCAATTAAAGTGTCTGTAGCAT
>CAESWR010001486.1:214191-224557 GCA_903171835.1 Mullus surmuletus | reverse complement strand
TAGTAGTTCCAAGCTGTAGTTTCAATTTGGTATTTGTAGTCTTACCAACTTCCTCATATTGTGCGTGGAAAAAACATTATTCTATTTCAAGTTATTCTGACAGGTTACCAAAATTGTCACATACCCACTATATTTTCACATATAATTGTGTTTGCAGGTAAATCTTTGTGTACTGCATGTGGTTTTAACTCTCACATGTGAATAAGTCGGCAGGACCATGCAATGGTTTATTTCTTTTGTTTCAAATGTTCGGTTGATTCTTAACAAGTCCCAAAAGATTCACTAAGAATAATCAACTTTATAGTTGTATGGTTACTGCCATGTCATCTGTTGTACTAACATGTGGAGAAAAGTTTGCTTGACTCCTATTGTTGCTTTCAGACTCGGTCAGTTACTTCCCTTAAGTTTTACTGAGCACCAACCAGGAGCCCCCTATGATATCTTTTAGAGGAAGAATTGTGTAAACTAGCTTTCCTGCTTGGGGCAAATTGTGGTGAAGGGGAATTAAAGCAAATACATTTATACAATTTGAGTTATGAGATCTTAGGTTAACTTCTGAATAAAAAGAAATGCTAAATGATTTTAGTAATTCTTCTCTGGGATTGTCTAAATCTTCTGCACTGCTGCATTTAAATCAGTCACCTCTGCCTAGCAAAACAGCTATTCCGTTTTGAATAGATGCACCAGGAACAGAGGAAAGGCTTCATATTGAGGCTCAAAGATACACAAATTAAAGAATAAAACCATATTCATGCAGATGGGATGATTCTCCATAACAAAGGATTAAGCTTGTTTGTGGTATGTGAAGTAGGGATGTGTGGCAACTGTTTTGACTGCAAAGTTTCTTCGCTCAATGTGGGTCCATCAACAGACAGTAACCGTATACGGGGAAAAAATGTTTCCAGTTCGATTCTGTATGTGAAGGCAGTTTGAACTGTCAACTGTCCTACAGCATCAACATTATCTTAGACTATGCTGTGCTACATTAAATATCTGCAGTCGTTCAGGCTATCGACTTTTTGTGGCTCATCAGTGTCATTTGTTCTGTTGAAGGAAGAACAGTACTGACTTTTGACCAACATCTAAATATTCACACATTAATTTATGTAATAATTATTTGATAATTTACACCGCTTATGTGTATAAAACATTTTTGAACCATTTGTTGACCAGGTACATTGTTAAAATTGAACTACAATATTGCAATTTTTTAGCTTGCTCATACGCTGATATTTCTGTGCATCCCAACATTTCTTCACATAAATTTGAAAATGTATAAATGTCCATAAGAACTAAAGGCACAGTCTCCTACCATGTATTTAATTTTCACCTGCTCAAATGGAGAAACTTAGGTACTCCTCTACTGTGAATGTGTAATACCAATAATTTTCTTTCTCATAACTGTTGATTGATATTGCATACAAAAGCTCTGTTCAGAAGAGTTATGAACACATTCAAAAATAGTGTTACAACTACCTGCATGAAGAACATAATTTTGTCTGCACAAAGAACAAATTCCACACTTTTCTCTTTAAATATGGGTTCATGTGCCCCAAGGACACTGTTCATGTGCGTTTAGATGGTCCGACGAAGAACCACAAGGCCTTTTGTGTATTACACTTTTTGTTTACTAATCACTGTGTTGAAGGGAAAGTGCTATCCTAATAGTGAGTATTTTGTACTTTGCATGTTTTCATGTTGCCTCTGCCTGGTATTCAGATTAATAATCAGAAATGTTAAGTTTGCATTGAAGATCTGTGAAATAGAAATTAATCATAATTCTCCTAAAAGTATTTTATATATGATGTTTTAGTCCAAGGAATAGCGTTAAAATAGAGTATAACTTGGGTCAGATTTTCAGATAGCTATCCTTACTCCAAGTTCTGTAATTAAAATATTTCATTGTTACCTTTTATTCCTGTTTAAATATTTGAAGCATGGAGCCAGTGACAGAATGACAGCATGACAACTCCACATCAAGACAGCAAACGTTTGTGTTTAAAAGCATCCATTTTTGTTTGAAGAAAATCTTCATGATCCAACATAATTAGTTTTGTTTGCCATGTACTTTTGAAGCCTTCAGATTGCCATCAATTGAATCGTATGGAAAGTGAGTCATTCCAATCGTTTCCAAAATTAGAACCAAAGAGTAATAGAAAGAAAAAGAATAACAGTAACAATAACTGTGTGCTGGGCTTTTTCTGACAACAGCATTAAACAAGAAGTAAGTAAATGATCTCACTCATGCTCCATTCATTTCTGAGGCTTAGAATTTTGCTCATGGCTGCCAGCATTTTCTTTTCTTATGGAATTGATTATTGTGCCTGTGAGGTTGGGTCAGAGTGAGAACTTGACACCAGCAGATAGCTACCAGCCATATGGCCATGCTGACCTACCCACAATGGGAGCCTTTAACCTATAACATTTTCTTGGCAGTTAATTGTCATAAAGCTGGGGACTAACTATAGAGAACTGACGTACTTTGACTGATGATGCTGATTTCTGCAATTAAAGGTCCCATATTATATTTTTTTTTCATATCGGTGTCAGAGCTCCTTATTCAAAGTGTATTACCCCAAATTCAGCCTTGGTCCTGAAAGTTTTAATATGAATTTGACCAAATATGTAGAGATTTTATGAAGACAAAGGGACCCTTTGTTTCATTACCTTATAAATGGAATGGGGGGGTAAAAATGTGCTCATGAAAAGATACAAGAATAATTGTTTCAGATGAAACGATTACAAAGATACACTAAAATTGTAGGATATATAATATAATAACACAGACAGACATTACTTTTACTTTTGATGTAAAGTAGTAGTAAAGTAGTACGTAGTAAAGTAGTAAAGTAGTGAGCTATACTTGTTTACCAACATGTTCAAGTTGTTTTTAAATCCCATTTGACAGAGAAACAACCGAGATGTCAAAGTAACACACCAGCACAGAGTACAGTCAAGAACATCCTTTTATTCAATCAGGTGTTGCTCTTTTCAAACTGTTTTTATTATTATTATGGAAAAGAAACTGTAATTAACACATGCATTTCACCATGGGCTCTGGGAGGTGCGTCTGAGGATCGGATGCTGCTCTGAGGGGATAAGGAGGAGGTGGACGAGCAACTGTGGTGGGAGAGTCCAAGGTGAGGGAGGGGGTGTGGGGAACTCCGCCAACAACATTACTAAATCACAGCCCAGCATCCTACAAAGGAAAACATCTTAAAAATAAAAAAGCCAATGGAAAAATAAAAACAGCAAATGGCCAGGCCACAGGACCAGACTGGACTCTCACTCTTTGTTTGGGGTACAGGGGCATAATTATTACACAGACACACGCACACACACAATAAGCACACACACACACTAAGCACACCAAGCATACTGCTCCGTGCAACCTGTTCCTCTCCAATATGGCTTTTCAACTGTGGTGCTTTTACTTGCCAAGGCTTGATTGATAATACTGCTATTGGCTTCATTTGACTGATAAAGGGAAACAAGAAGTTGCATATTAATGGATGTATAAAGTTCTTTTTCTTTTGCAAGACACACATTTGTAATCAAAACTGCACTTGAGTTTGCCGGTGGAATTTAAAGGTTCTAGTTCTACAAGTTACCAAATTCTGCTTGTCTGTCAAGCTTGTGGAGTCATACCACTCCGGACATAATCATTCCTGTCTGCAATTTTGAATTGTGGTGAATCAGTATCACAAAACTTTCATTTCTAGTGATTATGCTAAATGTAAGTCTTTTAACTTCCACAGTCCCCTTATAAGGTGCTTCGAGTCATTCAGCTTCATTTTGAAATTGCTGGTCTCATTCAACCACTAAAAAGGTGCATAATTGAAGGTCTCATCACAGCATTTTAAATGCCGCCTAAGACATGCAGTTATAGTGACAAAAAATAGCAAATCCAATGCAATTATAAAAAAAACAAAAAAAACAATTACAAACATATCTGCCTATACTAGCAGTCCTGCTGTTCATCTCGCCAAAGTCCAAAGACTGTGAGTACTATTTTTGTCTCTCCACCACAGTTTTTAATTGATTCATTTGTGTATTGGTGAGTAGGAGACCAGATATTTCTTTGCCCTTTGACAGCACCCGTCCTCAGTGCAATCCAGAGCCCGGTGGTGTAACTTGTTCACTTACATTAGCTGTTTGAATGGAGAAGCTGAAGAAGATGGGTATGGTAATACAATGTGAAGCGTACAGACAAGAATAACATGTGAGCTAACTGCATTCTGCTCAGACAAAAAAAATAAAAAAATCTTTGCGTAATCTTTTTTTTCATTTTTCGTTCTTTTTTTAAACCCCACTGTTCAGAGAAAGGGAGAAAAGGAGAGAGAATAGAGAGGGAGGGAGGGAGAAGGTTATGCGGCTACAGACTACTCCAGTGTCCAAGAAGACAAGATACAGAGGCAGAGAAGCATCTTTTTCTTTTTTTGGGCTTTTTTCTGCTTTTTTTAATTATTCAACAATAAAAATAGGAACTAAATCACACCAATTTCCTTTAGTACTATGTATACTGCTTTAGAAAGCTTGAAGAAGAGGAAGAGAAAGACAAAGTGGATATAGAAGTATGAAGGAGGGGACTTTTTTTCTTTTGAGATGGGCACTCAGGAGTACAAGATGGAATCTGTGAACAAAAGGCACTTTTTAGGGACAACCTTTAAGATGCTGAGTCTATAACACTACATCACCAAACAAATATTTATAATCATTTACAGTGGGATAATGAGGGGGGGGGGGGGGGGGGGNNNNGTTCATCTTATTATCCAATTGACGACAGCACCACTGATTCCTTCTCAACACTCAACATTGACACAAAATAGTAAACTCCCATGCTACGAGACAAGACTTTTTTCCCCTGCCTTTTTTTGTTTCTTGTCGTTGCAGTTGAGAGTCCACACTTGTCCATCAACCAAACTGGGGAAGATCATGTCTTTGTCCCACATTTGGATTACTTGCGTTGAATAAAATCTGGAAAAGTACGATGTTTTTCCATAAAGGTTGATGGGGGAAAAATGCCTTTTGTCACAACAACCTTTTCCTACAATGAACCCCTCCCCCCTTGGTAAATACAAAAAAAAGAGAAATAGAATAATGCATGTTTTCCTAAAATTTGCTTTTATGATAAGACTTAATTTTGTTATTATTTATGTATAATAGAGATTGAATGTACTTTAGTCTTTAGAAAGCACCAGTTCATAGTGATATATATCTTATGAGTTGCAAAATTGTTCCTTCAGCCCTCCCACATGTTGAAAACAAATCATTAAAAATTAAGTTTTTCTTGAAAAAAAAAAATAATAAAAGAAAAACAAAAACAGGAAATTAAAAACAATTTCCCCAGTCTCTCTTGCAAAGACTGGGATTTTTTTTCTCTCCACTCTTATATTTAGAGTCCCAGAGCACATGGACTTGAAAAACAAACAAAAAACGAAACCTTAGAGGGTTTTCTCTCTTTTCTCGTGACACCCTCAAACAATTGCTAACAAACAAACACAATTCCTCTACCAAGGCATTGCACATGGCTCAATCAACATACATCATTTAGGTTCAATAACAATACCATCAAAACAAGAAAGAAAACAACAAATGTTCTTTTCTTTAAAAAAATCCTCATCTACATTATCGTCACTGTGGTTCTATTGTATTTTTGCTGTCTTTTGTGTCACTTAGTGCGGGTGTTGGAGTCTGGTACTTAGCTCAAATCAGCGGGTTTCGAGATGCATCCTATGATTGTGCGATGTATGCCATGCTTCAAAAAATAACTAGACTGCCACAGAGCTTATATTGCAAATAAAAAAAATTATATATCTATAAATATATATGTGTATTATATATAAAGATGCTTGAGATTATCTAGTGAGCTGTTTTCCTTGCCTGACATCGATTTTTTTTCACCATTCACTATAGCTTATATGTGAGAAAAAGAACCTGAATTCATGTTTGACAAATTGCATAATGGGAATACAGAGGCACTTCCATAGATTAGAAAAGAAATCACCGTAGCCATCGTTACATCAGCAGAGCTTGCTCTCTCAATGAAGCTGATTAGATGTTTGGCCGACTATGTTGTTTCCCTGCAGTGAAGAACATAGCCAGGCAGTCCAGTTATTTTGTGAGGTTGGATGGGTGGCTTTTTATGGAACTTCTGATGTTAGGAAAATAATGAATTTGTTTGAATGGGCTCATGTATAAAATGATTAAAAGCATAAAGGCCTCCTCAGATTGTCTATATTTAAAACTTCCCTTTCAATTCAGCTGGGCAAGGGGATGCGTTTGCATTAAAAGTGAGTGGTCTTTATTCATCTGTCAAGAAGTGGCACTCTATGTGTGAATAGCTGGTAAATAAGTGGTCAAATCTACTTCAAATCTTACCAAAACAAAACATCTCACATAAATTGGCTGGCATGATTGTTTTAGTGCATTTTTGATCATTAAGGGCTCATTGATTCTAACTCAGGGGAGCGCTGGTGTCTGTGTGGGAGCGGGGTTACCATAGCAACCAGTGTTAGGGATGCACCATTTCTGGGCTGGGCTTTGTAACTATTAATTCTCATTTTTGCAAGGGAAACAGAAATCTTTAAGGACTCAATCACACTCGCTTTGAATTCAATCACAATTCCGTATGAAAAAATGTTTCACATAAACATCAGCCACTGCACTGCCATAAGTGCAGGTCTTTTACTAATAGGCTCTTGGCAGTCAACAGGGTGGGTATTGGCCAATATATAGGTGCATCCCTAACTAATACTCTTTACTTGACCCTGTGTACCTCAAAATAATAATAAATGGGCACATGGGTCATTCTACAAGCCCTCGTTCCCTCTCTCTGAAAGAACAGCCAGATATGTCACATATTCATTTTGCTCCACAGTGTGGCTCCCTCTGCTCTTGGAGCAGTGGCCCGTCTGGGAGTGTAAACAACAGGGTAAACTTTAGGGAGACAGAAAGAAGAGCAACTCTCTTTTACTCTGGGTCCCAACTTCAGCAACCTTTCCCTCCTTTTTTTCACTCATATCATCACACCACCACAACCACCACCAGCCCGAACCTGGGTCAATTACTACACCAGATCACAGATTTTTGTTAGGTTCGCCAGCCAAATTCCCAGAAAATTAGTTTCCTGTGATTGTCAAAACCTTGTATTGTGTCCTGCAGATCAGAATGCCGCTAACACGGTAATCTGGCACCGACAACAAACAAAAAGTGTGAAAGTAACAGTTGACAATTTTTCTCAAATCTGCTTTTTTGCTGAGATAGATAAGTATCATGATACCATCTTCTGCGTTTATGGTAAATATAATTTTTACCAAACACAACAATATGCTAGCAAGGAGGCCTAAAATCATCAGTCTCTTCAGGTGTCAAAGGATTCTACCAGTTTAACTGTTAAGCTAACCTTGTTTAGCTATGTACATACCTTGCTAACATGAGAGTGGTATCAAGTCAAGTTGTTTAACTCTTGGTAAGGAAGCAAAAGAGCCTATTTCCTCAAATTGTCCAACTTTTTCCTCTCAGGTTTTTGAAAATACTATTTGATCACAAGTCCACAAGCAACCCTGCCTCATTTGTGTTTCTCATTAAGGTGCTGTCATTCAAATACAAAACAATTATAAAATAGTACAAATCCAAAAGGAATAAATTCAAATAAGAGAACACACAAGAGATAACAAAATCATTCACCTACATTACAAGAGGGCAAAGGGGGAACCAATAGCTGCTATCTACTAGACTTAGGAAAACTATCAATGATGATGCGGTTTCAGTGTTGGGTTGGAGTCTAATCATTTAAGTTGCGACAGTTCACTGGGCTTGCTGTGTGTGTTTGTACATTTAAAAATGAAGTTGTAATTATACAACATCACCACCTATAAATACTACAATCTAACCGCGAGACTGGGCAACTGTGTGTTTTCAATTGTACATACATGCTGTGATCATGGCACAGATCTTTCAGATTCGACATAAAATATTTCTCGTGTGGGCACGTATGAGAAGGAGTGGAGGCCAATGATCTGTCAAACTGAAAAATGGGGTTGAGGACACTGAAGGCTTTTTGTACCTTGGTTTGTTTTTCCTCTTTAAAACTCTTAATAGACAAATCTGGTTCACCTCCCATGCCTTGTAGATAAATAGTGCACATTATTCAGATTAGTGTTAATTGATTCAGCTTGTAGTGCAACACTTAATCAAGATATGTTTTGGCATGGTCTCTCTCTAGTTAGTAGTAGGGATGAAAAGGGGCTTTATAGTCATTCAGAGGGAGAAAAACATTGGTCAGTTTGATTTGTTTTTGGGGTGATGATAGACATTACAGGATCATGGACTGTAGCTTTCATTGGAAACCAATTTGTGTCTTTGCTATGATCAGGCTGAGGGTTCTTTCAGCATTGTGTCTGAAGTTTCTAATCTCTGTTGTAGAAACCGGATTTTTGTTGAGTGTTGATTTTCTTAGTCATTGCATTCCTTTTGACGTAGGAGGTCGACTGCTTTTTCACCTCAGGTTCCTCCTGCGTGGATGCTGTGCTGGTATGTTGGTTTCAGGAGAGACGCCTGCTTGCTGTTTGCTCCCATTTGTCCCCTTGCAATCACTATCTTGGCATCCTCTTGTCCATCCAATCATCTTTCCATCTATCCATCTTTATTCAAAAAACGGTCCGCCCTCTGACTGAGTAAATGAGTCCAGAGTTCCTCTAAAAGCATCATGCTGCTGAATTTTCCTGCATTGCTTGTTTACATTTTCTGTTAACTGAGACATACTGAAATGGCCAGTCGGTGGGTTGGTTGGAGGACAAAAATACATCCTGTGGGTTGTTCTCTGTTTTTCTACATCCAATTGTAAAGAAAGGATTCTAGTTGTTGGTTTGGACACAGATCATGTCAGAGGAACCAAGACTGAAAAAGAAGAAAAGGAGAGAAGATAGGTGAGATTATATATGTGCCATAACTGGTCAGATTTTGACAAATGTACAAACATTGGACAAAATAACACTGAAGAACACATGTAAATAATTTGCAATGTCATTTTAAGACTATTTTATAATTTGAAAAAAGTATTCAGTGGTACCAAGATGTGACAAAAGCCTAGAGAACAAATAATAAAGTATCCTAACGTGTCCTGTACTGTGTGAACCAAACTCAACTGAGACCGCTACATTGTTATTTTGATAACCACTCTTGATAAAAGAGCAAGCTTCACTTCAAACAGTGTGGTTTCACAGGAAATAAAGTTAGAGCATTGACAGTAGAAAAAGGAAATGAGGAGAGGGGATAATGTGACAAAAAATACCGCTGAAATTGATGGATATGTGAGTATTTGGGTAGAATCACATGGTTATATTTTTATTTTACAAAACAATTAAGATTAGGGCTACAACAACACAATAATAATAATGGTTTATTGTCAGCATCACAGTGACTAACTGCAAGAAAAAAAAGCAATGAACTATGAAGACAAACAGATGTCAACTGCACTTGTATTTGTTCAATGACTGTGTTGATTTTTGGCTACTGAGGATTTTGCCACCCTTAGACGGTCTTGTGAGCCTCTAGTTCGACAATTATCATCGATTCTGTATATATTAGTGGAGCTGTACATAATAGTGGAGCATAGTTTGTCTTGAATTTGTCAAAGACAAATAATTGCTAATGATCACGCAACAGCAGGGGGAGGCAGTCTGGTGCTCCCTGTCACTTGCACCATCTTCTGGTCTCGTTTCTCCCACTCAGCATGGGCAGGGAGCAGAAATGGGTCACCGTCACTGTTGTTGGCTGCCCTGCTTGGCCAGCATGGTCTGGCACTATGGGCTAATGTGCCAACATTCTGGAAGTCGAGCCTTGGAAACAACTCTGAGCCTCCAGGGAAACAGCCTTTTGTTTTGTTTGACTTGTAGCAGGTCGCATGAATACCCACCTTCTGCCTTCTCAGCTACCCTACTCCCTTTCTCTGTCTTTCTGTGTATGCCCTTATGAACACACACATATACACACACAATCTATCTATCTCCCATGAACGCTCCCACTAAATCCTTGGCAGCAAACAGTGAACACCCTCTTTTTTCTTCGGACCCCCGCCCCTGCCCCCCGGAACAACCCTCCCTCAAATTCAAAATCAACTGGCAATGACATCATGTCTGGTTGCCAGGAGTAACGAGACGGCTGGGACGTGACTTCTGTAAGGGCCAAAACTCTGCCAAACTGTTCCGTCTATTTGTGCCTTTCACTGCCCCGTTTCTCGCGTTTCCATTCTCCTCTTGTTGCATCATTTCTAATTTGCCACTAGAGGGCACCTAAAGTCTATAGTAACTAACATGACTCCTCTGAACTCAGCCTGTGCAGAAGTCACCCTATATAGTCTTTG
>CAESWR010001486.1:177498-205480 GCA_903171835.1 Mullus surmuletus | reverse complement strand
AGTAGTAAGTACTAATGGGTGTTATAAGTCCACTGATCACAGGGAATCATCACTCTATCATTACATCATCAATGCACAGCACGGGTGGAATATATCCATAATCATGTAATAAACATCAAAATACTTTTTCATGTCAATAATCGAGCATCGTTTTATCAGGACACGCAATCAAGTTAGCTACCAACACAGCCTACACTGTTGTCATATGGCAATGCATGCCATTGGCAAGAAGAAATACATTTTGTCAAACCTTATTGCATCTCTCTGCTTACAATGAAAAGCAACCCCCCCGTTGAACCAAACGTGAATTTTTGGAACCTACAAACGGTCCCTCCTCAAGATAATAGATCAGTTTAAGTGTATGCTATATAGATACATTTCCTACCCCTTCAACTGGTTGGACAAAAAGCAGGAACTAATCATAGAACTCTCCCTCTGCATGCACACATCTAAGTCTGTTCCACTGCTGCTACAGCTTCAGGATAAGGGCAAAGGTGATACCCTCCTTACCCTTTTTTCCTTTTCTCATCAATAGTTTGGCAATTTCAAAGTTGAAAAGTTTGCCAACCAGCTATATTCAGCACTAGTTATTGCAAGTAAATAATCTTGTGATTCTTAACATTGTTTTTATCTGTTGCCAGATTCCTAGATGAAGCCCTGTTATTCAAATATTTTGATATTGTTTTTGTATGTGACTAACCATGTTGACAGTAAGGCAATATAGTCGGTGTTCAGGGTGACTGTGACTATCGATTGGGTAGAGAGCATTCCTGCACAATTAATGATACCAAAAGTCAAAGTCAAATAATTCTGACTGGGCACTGACTCTTTGAGTGCAATTATAGTACACATTTAAGTAACAATAAATGTTCTTCAGTTTTTCAGATCAAACATTTCGAAGGTTTCGAAATTTTAAAAAAATGTCTAGAATTTATTCATTCTCTTAAATATAACATTATTAGGTCTGAAATTATTTTGGTTTATAGGTATGTCTGCAAACATTTGCTTCATACATAAATCAAACAAGTTGCCTCAGGACACAATGAATAAAGACACTTGATTGAAGATGTTTCCTTTAATGATGCCACAATCCCGAAGACCCTAACTAGTGCATCATGCACAATGTGCACTAGTTAGAGCAATCACCTCTCAATAATGAAGAAATTGTTTACACATGCGTGACCACTGACCACTTACCAACCAGCAAAAACATCACACAGACACACTCAATGAGCTGTGCCAACAACTTTGACCTGCCATCTTCGAGGTGAGCACAGGAGGAGGCAGAGGAGACTACAGACCTGCAGAGCTAACGAGCCAGCTTTGAAATTCCCAAGCACTGTCATCTCCCAAAGACAACACTCCCACCACTACATTTGTGAGGGGGATGGGACTGAAGTAGTGGGGTGGGTAGGAGGCAGTGGGTAAGGGAAGGGATTGGAAGGGAGTGGAAGTGGGTTGGGGAGGGGCAATCAGGGGGTGGGAGTCGGGAGCTGGGTTGGTCTCACCTGGTCTCACTCCCGCCAGCATTGGCAGTGGGTGGTGGGTGAACGCCATGCGGGGGGACCTCGTCTGGGAGGACAGGGCGCTGAAATCGAATTTCCCCGGCTTCTTAAGAGAACCAGGCGATGACAGTCCTGGTAAAAAGGGGATCAACAAAATGGCAGAACAGAGACGAGGTTTTAATCAAACATGGCTGCTTTGCTTAGTTTGACTCTAAAAAAAGAAAAAGAAATCTATCAAGACTTTTCAATTTGATTATAAGAATCAAATGATTATGATTGACTTAAATCAATGGATTGATCAATCATTCATTGATTTTTTTGATTGTCTCAACATACAGATGGGTCGACTAATCTCACTATCCAAAAATCTACGTTTGTGTACAGTCAGCCGGCTGTACCAACCCAGTTAAATTTAGGGGGAGGAGGGGGGGAGGGTCCGGTGAAAGGGCACATTTTGAAGCAGCAGGGGAGGATCATAGTGAACGGAGATGATGGGAGGGAGGTCAATGGAAGTGTTGGGCGGTGGGGGTGCTGGGAATGCAATGACAGTCCAACCACAGTGTTGTCCTGGGCACTGCTTTGACTCATGTAACTGCTTGAAATGGAATCGACTCAAAGGATGCCTCCTCTCTGAGAAACCTCTTAAAAGTCAGACACTGATAGACATTGATTCATCTCAAGTATCCCATAGCACCAATGTCCACCAAGTGCAGAGACAACAGAAGCAACAGCTCGACACACAAACAAACAAACTTTTTCGAATGAATGAGATATTGGACAGGCTTATATCTGATTGTCAGGTATTTTATAATACTGCCTTCTGCCTTTAGACACATACGCAGTATTTTATAAAGAAGAGCTTAAAATCACAGCGTCACATCTCTCTCTACCCCTCTCTGTCGCTCTCTCTTTCTTTCTCTCTTTCTCTGTCTCTCTTACACACACACACACACACACACACACACACACACACACACACACACACACACACACACACACACACACACACACAAGCTGTTCAGGCTGGGTGGCAAGTACTGGGCAAACTGCCAACGAAGGCTAGATGGTTGAGCTGCAGAGAGATGGAAGGAGTTAATCAGGAGAGAGAAAACGAGAGTGGTGACGGCACGCCAACACACATAGACAAACATATTAAAGTGTCCCCCTCTGTCTATAAATGTCAGCTGAGGTGGAAAGACTGCATGAAATATTCCTCAGTTTGGTAAAAATGGGCACATTAAGTATAGGCCCAGCCCACCAGTGGACCAGAAACATGGCCAAAAGTGTGAGAGCTACAGATAAAAGAGGCTTTCTTCTGTGATCAAGGCTGTGTGTGGTGGTCACGGGGGGAATTTATTTTGATGTATGGTAATCCAAAGGCGTAATTTAGAATTTTGGGGTTTGAGGATCAATGCCAAATGGTGTATTTGACCTCTGCCAGAAACCGCAATGTTGGATATTTGCTGAAATAAAAAGCCCTGTAAAGAACAATCTATAAAACAGAGAGTAATGAGGAAGCACAAGTATAGAAAACTTCATAGACAGGGGATGTAGATCCCACTACTTTTCGCAGGACCATACCCAAATCAAGTTTTTGTTTTGCATTAGATTTGCTTGAAAAAAGGGAGCGAGATAAACAATGTTTGTGAGCAAAAGGCCCATAAACCAGTAAACGACGCAATATTCACACATATAAAACAAACATTCAAATAAAGATGTGGGTAATTTCAACATGGTCCACAGAGATGTGGAAATAGATTTTATAAACTGAGCCTATAAAATCTTTACAGAACACATTTCTGTGTCTTTTTTTGAAATGCTACACTGGGAAATATCTTCTATTTACCCACAATGCTTGTAGACAGCATGGGCGCAGCTGTGTGGGCATTGATAAGTATAGAAAAAAGGTGGGCGTTAGAGTTTCTAATCTGTGAGGCATGTGACATCATATGACTTCACATGAGGGTGGGAGGAAGCGGACACAATGAGGGTGGCGAGAAAAACGTGACTTAGTGGAGGGAAAGATGGAGCATGTGCACAAAAAAGTCAACATGGCCTCTAGTTGCCGTATTAAAATCTACATTTTTTCTTTTTGTTTTTATTTAAGAGGGTAAGACGTGAAATTGAAAGTTGTGCGGGGCTGTTTGTGTGTTCCATGTGAAAAGGAAAAGTGGGACAAAATATAAATGTATTTTTTTTAGATCTGGTTGTTATTTAGATGGAACTGTCATAATATTGCTTTGCATGAATGCGTGAGATTATGAACAGTATCCTTATATTTCACTTCCACCTGAATTATAATCTAACAATTGTCAAAAATAAATATGCCATCAGTGGGGATTCGTACAGTCTCGTTCACCCCGTAGTAGTTGGTAAATTGAGTGCTTGAAGTGCTTGATTTGAAATGCAGTAGAGCACGCATTTCAAACAATATCGTGGACAATTATGCACATAAAATTGTGGCGACAAAATATTGCGATTTTGATTAAATTCGATTAATTGTGCAGCCCTAATATCTTGGAAGCTTTAAGTGAACTCTATGACAAAGTTGCTTAGAAAAAGACCTTCACCACTATAATGGGTAGTGTGGTTGCATTATGTCATATGTAGTGCTTCTGGAATTTGACCCACACTAGGCGTATACATGTGTTTTTTGCTGTTTCTTAAGAATGTCCCTACTTAATGGAATTTTGAGCAAGCGCGTTTACTGTGGTGGTCTGCGTTCTATTATATATTATTATATCTATACAAGTGTAAATCTAACTGCAAGGATCCTTGTAACCATGCTGGTAAAAAGCATGACATTTGCCTCTACAATATAGTATAGTAGAGTTAAGTAGTTTAAATGGAAATCCATACACCTAAAAGTGTGATTAATGTTTGTGCTGTTTTATAATCTATGGTGGCTGTACAGATTCAGAAGATGTTCTGATCGAAACTGATGAACTGTTGTGTTGAAATTAAACTATTATTTAGGTACATTGAAAGCACATAACATAAACTGAATGCCCAAACACTGCAGATTCAGAGCATCCAAGCATGAAATAAATCTGGTACGATGTGGCTTCTCAGTGAGTAGCAGCAAATGAGGCCCAGATGCCCAATGAAAACTTTGTCTGATAAAGCTAACAGAAATTATTCTGATCTCTCCCTTAATCTGTGTTTGGGCGTGTTTGTGCATGTGTGTGTGAGTACACAGACCTGCACACACACACACACAGTTGTTTATTCTGCATTATTTCTGTGTCCTGCTCCAGGCACACTGCACAAACAGACAGGCAGCCAATTGCTCCCATGACCCTCTGGTCTTGCCATGATAACTAGCTGGCTACCACATAAACCTCAAACCGTCAAAGAAAAGGTCTACACTCATTCATGCACACATACACACACAATAGGAAGTAACCTTGCAAACTCATTGTGTCCATCATTGACCAACCACCTCACACATCATTGCACTTCTGGCAACGTAATACCATGACAACCGCATAGACATACCATTTTTAAGTCCATAACACCAAATAATCAGAAAGAAGTCTTTGTCAATACATCATATCTCCAAAATCCCCTTTTCACTAAAGTTGATGAGCAGGTTTTTCTGTCACTGAGCAGCAGTGGCAAGCAGGCAGAGGGAGAGAAAGGAGCAGAGTGGAGCAGGAGACAGCAGACTTAATGATGAATTACATGATCACCTGCTATGCTTCAGAGCTTTTCATTCAGGTAAAATCACCTCCAGAGCAGGCAGAGGCAGAACCCCCATCCCTCCCTCGTCCTCTCTTCCACCTTTCCACTCTTTATTTCTCACTCCCAACACCACCAAGCACCATCACCGGAACAGATGTCTGCTGTAACCCAGGAGCTCCCTTTGCTGTAGACACATGGATGCGCCATCTGGACCGGAACACTGTTTCTCTCCAGATTGGGGAGTGTGTATATATGTGTGAATGTATATGACAGAAAGGAGTGTGTGTTAAATTTAGTTTAGCGTGTGCGTGTCATTTGTAAATGTGCATGTTTGTGAGGAAGCATTTCTCAGTGACAGAAGGTGCCTTGTGCATTGATGTTACACCTGAGTGGCTTTAGCATGTTTGTTTGGGTTGTGCTCCCCACCCCCCACACCTCATGCTGTCTTATATTTGTGACTCAGGAAGGCCTACGACAGGTGGGACACCACTCATTAGCTCTGCCTACAGCAGCCAGTGTTTTTGCACAAAAATGACTTATTTGAATGTGGTGGGTGACAACAACGTGTTTCAGAATGTGATGGGCTGAATACCTACACATTCAATACATTGGACATATAAAGATAAGCTCTGTGGTGTTTTTAGTGCACCAGGGATGTCCTTATCATCCTCAAATATTTTCACAGATTTACAAGTACATACAGTGTGGACATTCATGAACACTGCGGAGCTACTGGGCTACCAAAAGGCTTTGGCAAAACCACAAGGGATAACAGCACACATCTGGAAGAAACAAAACCCCACCCAGGGGCAGCATAGCCAGAGAATACACAAGAGAGAAGAGAAGAGAAGAGAAGAGAAGAGAAGAGAAGAGAAGAGAAGAGAAGAGAAGAGAAGAGAAGAGAAGAGAAGAGAAGAGCCCTCACAGAAAATCAGCAAACTGATAAACAGGCAGAGAGAAGAATGCAAGTTGAGGGTGTTGTGAGCTGAAGTATATGCATATATACACGTACACAGTATAATGTTTAATGTTCTAACCATGGTAAGGAAACTGCACTCCATCGCTCTCATGCTTAATCTTCCTCTCCTGCACACTGGCCAAATGGTGCTGCACTGGAAGGCCAAAAATGGGAGAAGGGAAGAGTTAACAATTGAAAGAGGAGGAGAGAAAAGACAGAGACAGAGAGGCAGATGGAAAGAATGAGAGGGGGGGAAAAAAGAAGGTGATGGTTAAATAATGAGCAATAGGGGATTTTAATGTTATAGAGTGCAGCGAGTGTCTATTAAATCGTGACGTCATTGCTGCAAAAAGTTTAAAACAACAGCATGTGAGTGGGAGTGACAGTTATCAACTGAGGAATACATGAAAATTTGGCAGTTTAAATTATAAATTAAATGTATTTTCTTTTCCCTAGTTAGATGGAAAGATTGATGCCCCTTCTTTGTGTATCTACATTAAATGTGAAGCTATGGGCATCAATCTGTTAGCCTAGCTTCATGCAAAGACTGGAACGACCTAGTATTGCTCTGGAAAAAGATGCATACATTGACCTACCAATTACTTAAAAACTCACTAATTAGAATATTTTATTCAAATCTTCTGTTGAATTTCAATATTCTAACTTAAACCAAAGATTTCACCACACCAGCTTGCAGCATCTTGATTCAGGAAAATAGAGCACATATGCAAATACTGCTATTGAATTTCTGCTTAAAGTTCTTTTTGTCTGTCTTGCACCTCTGCTGAGAAATTTGACATGACATTTGACAGTATAGGTCAAAACCGTCCCCTGGTTAAACAGACAGAACTTAGGTCAAACAGTATACGTAAAGTAAATATCAGTCTTTGTGACCTTTGCACTTTTATTTGTGGAATGTTTATAGAAAGTCTTGTCATGATTTCTTTCATTAACCTTAGGTGTCTCGTTCAAAGCAGTCAATATCAAGTCTGGGAGGAATTTGATACTGTGGTTAACCAGGAAAAACTATGGCTCCAGAGGCAGAAGCCATTCCAGGCCTTTTCACTTGAGTTTTGGACTATGGCAGGATATGGTATATGTGTTTCTAGTCTAATCTGTATTGTATTTTCAGCAACAAAGCAAAGCATGTTACCCTAAATGGTAGGTGTGTACTTTTTTCCTGACAGACTTAGAAAGTTATGTAATGAAACAATTTGGGGAGCACACACACACACACACACACACACACACACACACATACACACACACACACACACACACACAAACACACAATTTCATCAACATCTGCCACTCTTCACACTGACAACTCAGATAACACTTGGATACATCAATCAGTCCTCTCAGTGTTATTTGAACTGACAGAGTTTGTCAATTCAACAACAAAAAAACAAAAGAAAGAAAAACAATAAAGCATATTTTGTGTGCCTAGGTTTTCCCTTATTTCAAATACAGGAGGGACACAAAGCAAAAGGCGTCCAGCTGTGACTACTGCCAAAGTAAGTAGGTACGTGAGTTATCATGGTGTCCTCAGTCCTCTTGGTGCTCACAATGCTACATTGCTCAGCATTTTCTCAAATCAATGTTGAGTCCATGACCAATCTCACTAAATGAAGGGCAGCCCATTACTCTATCACCTCCCTCGGTTGCCCATTTGAACACAAGGTTATGTATGTATGTATGTATGTACGTATGTATGTATCTTGCAATTCCCTTCTTTCTATTTATTTAATGCTTTTTCTTTCTGTATGTATGCTGGCAGGACATTGCAATTTCCCCATTGTGGGATAATAAACAGTATTCTGTTCTATTCTATTCTATGCACATTTGACTTCTGCCTCTTGCTCACTGTTGATAACTGTGTTTTTGTACAAAGCTATTCTGAAAAAACCTAAGAATAACATGTCATTTCACACACACTCACAATCATCCAGACACTTCATTGTGAACATTTATAAAACATTTTTTGTATTAAAATAGAATGTCCCAAATAATAAATGTGAATTGCCCAAAGAACATCAGTGGATTGTTCAAAGAGATGGGATATTGTTTTAAGTAAGAAACTTTGCCCTTAAGTTTTTTTTGTGGTCATATTTCAGTGATTTTAGAACCACAAATATAGTTTCTTTCATTGCCATTGTGCTGTCATAATTTCAGTGGTGGAAATGTGAAAACCTCTGCAATAACTATTGCCATTGTCAAAACATAAAGAATAATTGAGAAAATATGTCTTATTATGATTTTTTGTACATGTGTTTTTTTCTTTCAGCTAAACTGGCTCTTTAAGTACCTGCTGCAAGTGAAAAAGGAAGCTATAAACAGACTGTGGCATGAAAACAGACATTGTGGGGGCAGAGTCTCATCAGACACACGGTTTCAGATTGTAGTAAAGGATAAGAAGTTCGAGAATGGGTGTGATGAGAAGGTTGTGAAGGATAAACAAAAGGTCAATACAGCACAGAGGAAAGGGAATACGTTGGTGAAAGAAAAGATAGGAGAAGAGAACTGTAGCTTTTGGTCCACATCAAGTCAGTCGGTTCAAAATGTCTATATTTTGATTGAGAATGAGATGAATAATACCACTTTCATGTCAGTTTACTGGCTTCACTTTTTGATCCTGAAATCATACTCTGGATATTAACCATATGCATTCCATATACCCAAGAAGTTCTGTCATAATATCAGATTATTTTTGCTTGATCACTATGACCAAAAGTACTCATAATAACAGTATGAATTAGTGCTATTAATAATAAATCATTATCATTATCATTATTATTTATTTATTGTATTTTGTCTTCATAGGTACAATAATTACACTGTAATAAGAGTAGGGAAATAGAGAGACCAGAATTGCAATTTGTGATATAATGGAAAGAGAGTTGAATAAGATAATATAATATTTCTATTATTAACATGTGCTCAATACAGACAAGAAAGTGGCATCAATTCTCTCATTTTATTTTGGCAGGAAGTGCATTTCCCAATATGTCAGACCATTCTTTAAAATAGGATCATGTTTTTTTTCCCTTTTAAAATTCAAAATGTTCTCAATTTGTCTGATTTAATGGAGACCTTGGCGTAGCTCGTGTTGAAATGTACAGTGTCTGAGGGAGAGGTTGTATCTGGATTACCTGCGTCTACATCATTAGGCCAGCCACTGGACTGAGAGCTGCTGCCAGCTGCCGGGGAACGGCCTGAGTAGAAGACATCATCCACCGGGCTCTCCATCTCACTGTCGTCAATGGACTTCCGCTTGTTGGAGCTGAGAGAATGCAAAGAGGGGGGATTTAGTTTTCTTTTGAGAGGAGGAGGGACTGACAGAGGAAAGACTTACAGGGATTTACTAATTCAACAGATTTTTCTTACATGGTAGCCTTGACACCAACAAGTATCACTAATGGGTCACTATCACTAATTTGAGATACTAATAAATACAGACATACAATTGGAGGGACATTTGAGGACATTTCCCATGGAACATCAAAGGCGCCAAGCCGTACTCATATCCGTAGCAGGTCTCCAAGGTGAACGGCCTCTGGCATGTTAGATCAAGGTAAGTAAGGTGTAAGATGTACCATATTCTTCCCTTCAATATTTTGTATTCATCTTATGTGTTGGCCATGGGGGACACAACAACACAAATGGAGACAACAGCACAAACTTGAGACCAGAATTTAAGCCGTGTCCGTACTGGCAGCCGGCACAGAAAGTGTTCATGGTGATTCTGGAATAAATTCTTGTGTGTGTTTGCACATTCTTATACACCCATACATCTGTGACCAATAAAATAAAGAAGGGGGAGGGGGGGCTGTAAATGTACAGCGTTTCACCGCGGATCTAAAATGTTTAAACATGTTAGTGCTTATGTGCATATCTGTGTGACAGCATGCGTGTGTGGCTTTGTGTGCGAGTGTGATGCAGGGGTCTGTGTTACATTAGTATCAAGGGAGATATTCTGTAATGAGTGTAACTACCTCCGTGGGAGACTTGCATAAAGCTCCATTTCAGTCCTGCAGCGTAAGATGAGCAGGAAAGGACAACAGAGGGAGTTGGGGGGGAAAGCAGAGACAAAAGGAACAAACTCAGACAGTGTGAGGGACAGATCAGTGGGGAAAATGAGAGGGATTTGTGGTGAGGAAGGAAAAAGGGGAAAGAGATACCACAATCAAAAAGCAGAGCAAGCGAAGAGTACAGGATACAGAAGACTTGAGAGGTTAGAGAATTAGGAAATTAAGAATGTTAGTACAGAAGAAATTTTAAGCATTTGTGTTTTCAGTGTGTTTTCAAATGCAGTACCTGGTGGAGGGGGTGGAGGTGATGGAGCGCCGCCCCAAGGTCACCTGGTTGATGTTGTAGTAGCCGGGACTGTCCAGGTCAGCCAGGGAAAAGTTTGGGCCAGTTGCTGTGGCCACAGGAGCTAAGGACGTGAACACAAGGAGGAGGAGACACTTTTGTTGAGAACCTGTATGAGAATTTTTGCTGTGCATGCTGAGGACAGATCCTCACAACCCTTGTCTTAATATTTTGGGACATATCATTTCATTAAGAGACATGATAGCCACGATTAATGTTGTAGTGTACATGAAAATGTAAACACTTTAACGTAGTTCTGCACTTATATAATGCAAAAATGAGGCTTTACTTTTTGAAGCCCAATTTATTCACAGCAAATACTTGAAGCAATAATCTTACATTTTAAGGAATATAGTCTATGCCTGGCCTTACAATTACCTGAAATTCATGAAATTATATTATCAAAAACAATGTCTCAATAATGTTGCTGTGCTAAATTGGTGCAATTACACTAATATACAAAAGTGAAATTATAGCTGCCACTCACTTTGTGACACACGGACCAGTTCAGCTACATTCCACACTCCTGAAGTCACAAAGCAGTCCTGGAAACTCAAGTGGCCTGGGTGAGAGAGAGATAGTCAATGTGTGTGAAAGGAGACAAGCAGAGTAGATGAATATACCAAATGCATCATGTTACATGTGCATATGGACACACACATAATACACATTCATCAGTATACAAGCACACATGCAGAGAGAGCTGAAAAACATATGTGGAAAAGGCTCGCCACATTGCTGGTGTCATCCAGGGAGACCATGTGTTTTCTATAAGATGCAATAGGACATTTGGTCTGGGCATGTTCATCTTTTTGAGAACTGCTGACAGTCCAACACACAACCAATCGGGTTCAACCAGCGTAATCTCCACATACTGTAGACACCTTTGCAATGTACAATACATTTTATGTTAGAAATTATGTTATGTGTATTCTATGCAAGCATATTAAAGCATGAGAATGAAAGTATAAATAACAATAGCTATTCCAGAGAACAAACATCTTATCCTGATTCATAAAGTTAATTGATAATGCAACCTACATTTGACATTTGACAAAACATTTGTACACGGAAATATGTTGCCTCAGTCTAAACTGGCAAACTAAATTAAGTAATTTTTCGATATGTTTTTTTCTGTGCTTTTGTTCCTATCAGCTGCAGTTCCAAACTTTTACAGTAAAATACAAAGTGATGATCCAGAATTTAGATGTGCCATTGCTTTTATTGGGGATGTATGAAGATGAAGAGAGATAACAAACAAGGTTGAATCCCATTTTTTTTATAGGGGCTCTATTTTCGTAGATGGTGCAAGTCTGGTGGGGCACAAATGCGATGGATCCTGATTTTCGTACCACGCAAGGCCCGCTGCGCATATATGCCAATTTGGCAGACCACCAAGATGGGTGTGCCGGCGCAGCAGAGGAAGTGTCAGCCGAGATGCGCCTGGCGGAAAGACAATTTGGTGGCAGAAAGTCGACCTGCGCTTATGCCTGCTCAGACCACGTCTAAATGCCGGTGCAGAAAGTCCAACGCAATTTTGGTTGATCTGATTGGGTGCAGGCGGACAGATACTGAAGTCCGCGGACAGATGTGGTGGATGTCAGATATATTTTATTCATAATTACGTGAGCAACGGTCATCAAACCCTCTGAATGATTAAATAAATCAAATTATTGAATTATTAATTTACCAACTCAACTCTTGTCCATTTGATGTTAATAGAAGGCGTCATGACACATGGAAAATTAACTCATCTATAGTGGATAGATCACATCGGATTAAATGATGTAACTGAAACTGAATGTGTTCGGGATTAATTACTTATTAGACACACATGAAAAACAAAAACAAATAGCCTATTAATGAAACAAAAACTAGAATAATACACAACATTTTTTAATTACTTTGCAATTCTTAAAGTGATGTGAAGAGTCCCCCCCCTGTAACTCTTCCTCCACCTGCTGTTATGACTCGGGTCTCGGCACGACGCCGGCACTTGCGCAACACAATTAACGGGAATGAGAGGAGTTGATTTGATTGACCATGATTGAAGTCGGTTGTGATCACACCCCGAGCGGCGCGCCCTCCCTCTCTCAGTTCTGCAAGCGGCGCCTGTCTTCCAAAATACCAAAATTGATCTAACCCTGCCTCCAGCGCGGCTAAAACACGTTTTTTTGCAAGTGTTAGGGCTGTCCTTCTCAAAAGTGCTGAGTTGAGGGTTGTGGGCTATAGGGCCCTCATTTTTGAGATTCATGTCAGTCATGTCACAAAATATCATAATTGTCAGGGTTTTTTTTTTTTTTTTTTACTGTCATTTGTGTACTGTGAGGAGGTTTGAATCAGCTCCTGTAGCTGCAGAGTCTGGTTATTTACAGCAGGTTTATTTACACGACAGGTTTTATTTTATTCTCTGCTTCTTACAACGAGTGATGATAAATGAAAAATAAACATTTTCAGTGACATTTTCTGGGAATTATTGCAGAGTTTCCACATTTTAATCAAACAAAATATCAATTAACTATTTTGCACTGTCTCCAGGCGGGCCGCCACTCCTAAATCCTAGCCGCCACGCCTTCAAATTTCTTTTTTTTTTTTTACTTGCGAGCACTAAGGTAAACTACAGATAACTATTACCCCTTTCGCACTGACATGTGCGCGTTGATGCAGATTTTTATCACCAGGATAGGGTGCTTGCAAGCTTCCAGCAGTCGTGGGTCTGAGACGCTGTGAGAGCTGCGTGCCTGTGTTTTTCTCTGTCGTACGTCATCACGCTGAAGCATCGATTGCGGAAGTAAACAAAGACCACGGCTATCAACACGTGTCTGCTAAACACTAATAAGGAGGCAGCGTTTCTCCATGCAGAGACCCTCTGACATGTTCTCCGCATGGATGTCCGTCACATCATCCTCCGTGGGGACGCGCCGATGCGTCCGCACACTCACAGCCCAGGGAAACACCGCCAGCCGGCCGGACTGCAGACGCTTAAAACGCTGCTTTCTGCCAACACGGAGCAGGGACGAGCCGAGGATCGGTGCCGGTACCGGTACCGGACCATCACTGGACCTTAGCTCCTCCTCCGAGGACACTTTTTGTGGCTGATTTACCAAAAAAGGACTGAACAGCGTACAAGTGTATTAGACCAGTATCGGCCCGATACCAGTATCGGTATCGGTGCATCCCTAATATTTATTATTATTTATTTCATCAATTGTAGAATATTCTTATGTTTAAGGTTCAAATGTCCGTAAGCCATTGGTTAATAATAAATGGGTCAGTTCTCTTTCCTAATATTCCTCATATATTATGTGTCTCACTATGGTATGCATGCCCCTGCTGTAGCCCTGGTGACACGTGTCCGTCTCCGCAAGGTAGTCCCACCTACCATAAATGCCACCAGCGAACGGCACCACCTCATTCAGACATCCCTTCTCACTCGGAGGGTATCTCTCATCCTGGGTTAGCTGGCTTAGCAGTCCAATGGACAGACTTAATTTAGCTTCTGTCTCCGGGCGCTTGCTAGCTCGCGACAAGTTTTTACTTCTTCTATGAAGTCCGATTCTACATTTTCCTTGCCCCTCCACGGCTTGGAAAACGATAAGCTAGTGCCCTGAGCGAAATAGCACACCAGCTAGTCTCTCAGCGTTTTTCTTCGGTTGGAACGCTAGCTAAAATTGCCGTGGGCGATTAGCACTCTTGCTAACCACCTCCAACTCCCCTCGGGCACACCACCTTACGGGGGATGGAGGTTACAGCTCCTCACACCAGAGGATGTGGAGACTTAGAGCCCCGTATATGTCGCTGCAGGAACAAGGATCCTCGAGCAAGGATCCACACCAGATCTGCTCAAGCTGCCTGGGGCTGGAACACGCCTGCCGGGCTGTTGATGCTCCAGGCACATGTCAGCACTGCTCGGTGTTTACGCTGCAGAGTCTCCATAGGCGGCTAGCGTGCCAAGCTAGCCTGTCTTTGCAGGACCCGTATCTCCCATCTGGCGACCACAAGGCCGAGGAGGAGGAGAAGGGGGGTGTTACGGTGGCGCCAATGGCTAGCGCCAGCTGGGGCTCCCAGCTTTACTTGACCGCAGAGCATTTCCTTTCCTTCAGCATTTACAACGCCGAAATCGGCAAAACTGACAGTTCAACTCAAAATGGCCGACTTCCTGTTGGGCATGGCATTTTGGTCCAAGAGGCTTTTTTGTGTGTCTACAGGCCCAATGACTTTCGTACCTAACACAGGGGTGGAGCTACGTGTTTGAAATTTTCTAGGGGGCACTACAGAGCCATTTCGACCTGTATTTCATTGCGCATGATAAAATCATATACAGAATAGCTCTCTTCATGGGTTCCATCAATTTCATGAGTTTTCAGTCATGTAATGACTGAGTTTTACCTCATGCTAAACTATAAGTGCCATCACCTCCTTTTATGTGTCAAACAAACTGCTGCCATCTTGGCGCTGTTAGCCCAAACTTTACGAGATTTGTAATGGGTCATCAGCAAGGTGTAAAGACTATCTTGAAGAAATTCGAGCTCCATTGGAACAATGCAGTAAGATTTATTAGCCAGAGAATGAAGAGATGTATTTCCTGTAGCCACTAGGTGACATAAATCTATTCAGGGTCAGATTGTGAATGAAAGTGAAATGTTTAGTGACCATCAGACCAAGTTTGGTCAAATAACTGCATTTTCAAATTTCAGCAAAACCCCCTATTTTTGCTGCATTGCCATGGCAACGTCCTTTGCTCTACACATACGATTTTGACACAGATTCATCCTCGAGGTGTTAACTACAAGAATTAGAAAAAATGAGAGTCCTCCTCCTTTCCATGTTGGAGCCTTTGGGAGGAGTTTAACCTCTACAAAAAAGGCACTGTTGGTGTTCGAACCTTTGCTGAGGCCACACCCTTTGATGTGCCAAAATTATTTCGATAACTTTAAATCCACACTGTCATATGTACTATTGAAAGAAATAACAGCCTGAGTTCGTTCATTTACCATGCACTAAAAATCGATACGAAACGTCTTTATATGCTGGACATCTCCGTGCCGTGTGGGGCACGAGCGGTTTTGCACTCCTGATTGTGAGGGACCTATCCTCTCGGACGGCTGGTGGATGATAGATAAGCTTGCCTGGCAATACGGGCGCTACCATATCCCATAGTGAGAAATTGAGCGAATATTAGGAAAGAGAACTTAAGGTTATTTACATAAACCCCGGTTCTCTGACTAATATGAGTGAGATGTCTCACCAGACATCCCTTCTTGCTGGGTGAGTGAGAAGAGCTGCTTATTCTGAATAAGGTGGTGCATTTATGGTAGGTGGGACTACCTGGCGCAGACAGACACGCGTAACCAGCCAATCAGGATTGGCGTAATGAGATTAATGCTTCTGAGGGCTTCAGCAGGGGCGTGCATCCCATAGTGAGACATCTCACTCATATTACTCAGAAAGCAAGGGTTATGTAAATAACCTTAAGTTTTTCTCATACCACCGACTATTGTTCTCTGTTTGAGTAATATCACTTGATCAAGCCTTTCCATTCCATACTACTACAAAATAAGTAATAAAAGAATTTATGATTCATGCTGATATCATATCGGATCAATATTAGTCAAGGCTGCAATATCAGCATCGTATCGGAAGTGAAAAAGTTATATTGAGACACCCCTAGCTGCAGATAGGCATTGTTTACTCTTGTTGCCTGATGACTATGAAATGATGTATGTGCCTCTATATGGGGTGTTATATTTCCAAGTGGCACGATAATCCCTTGCCCTCGAAGTGCTGAGACAAAGTAGTGAGACTGAGGGTTAAGCTAATGGGATTCAGACCAGAGTGGATTTTGTGCCAACCTTTTGCCTTTTGTGTTCATGGGCAACTTTTTGCCACTCTTAGACACTGCTCCATAATGTCAGTATCCAAAATATAAATTTTTTTGTGGTGTGCATAACAAACATTTGAGGTTTTAGTGAATTGGAAGTACACCCCCTCCTCCAATCCTCCTACTTCTAGTTCTCTGTGATTCAACCCCTTCGCTCATCTGTCCATCGCTGCATTTCTGTTTGTCATCTTTGCCTCCTCAGCTCTCATTTTCTTTTCTTCCCTTGGTCCCTCTTTCTTTCCTTCGCTACAACCCTGTCCCGGTTAACCGCAGCTGGGACAGCACATGAGGTCAGCGCTCAGCTCGGCAGCAGCCATGTGGTTCCCATCTTCCAATAACGTCAGTGTGATTTATGAGTGGCCCGCCACAATCCTAGCACAACCCCCACGCTACAGTACCATTGGCTCTCCTTACATAATAAACTCAGTTCCAACTCTGTTGGGAACACCCTTGCACACAGAGAGGCCTGGTGGTGGTGTGCAATATATGTGGATGCATGTTAGTGTCTATTTACTGTTATTTCCTGTACAAATATCACTGTCCATATGCTAACTTACCATTTGGTGGGGGCTTGACATCTGTGTCTCCTTGCTGATTTGAGTTGTCTGATTGTCCTGATTGTTCTGAAACAGACAAGAACAAAAGAGTTGGCAGTTAGTCAGGTGGACAGATTTCTGGATCTGACCAAAAGTAGGGGCAGGTTCGCATCAAAGAATGCTTGACAAAGTCAAAGGGAAATTCCACTATGGATGAGACAGACATGGGATTGGGATGGGACTGAGATTAAAGATGGACACATATTTCCGCTCAGGTTGAACCTCAGTTGAAAATCATCAAATGGCAATCAAAAGTTCTGGACTCCGTCACAAATTGTGTGAAACATGTCACATTGCCGAGAATTTTCTTGTTCTCTATTGATCTGTCTGTCAGACACAGACACAAACAATATTCAGAGTAACATCTTGCTAATTAACAATTGCTAAATAACACAGAGGTGAAGGAGAATTCTGCGAGTCCCTTAGATTTAGATTTTGGCAGAGCTGCCCTCTGCAGATGTCTTATGACCAATCTATGGACATGACTGACATTCTAGAATATAAAAACAAGTTATTTACATTCCTGCTCAAGCTGCAAAATAGAGTCCTTGAGTGGTTAAAGCTTTTACAACATTGGCAGCACAATGCATCTTTCAGCCTGGAATCAAAAACTTCCAAAATGGTCACTTCTGTGCTGTAACATTTGAAAGTGTATGAATACATGTTTTTCAAGAGTGTTTTAGCACTTCAATAGACTAAAAAAAAAAAGTGAAAATGTTGAAATAAACTGTTTCTGAACAAACCCATAAACATAGTCCAGGCCCGTGACTAAGTTTCAAGAAAACTCGGCCTCTGCAATGCTGACTTTGAGGAAGTAATTGTAAAATGTACACAGTGGGAATTTATTTGATTTGTATCTCCTGTGTGTGTGTATCTTAAGATCTATAGGGGCAAGCAGGCAGAGAGCTGCCTGCTTCAGCTTGTTTTGCTTGGCCTGCTGGCTGCCATTCTTCTTCAGATATGTAATGCAGGCTTGTGTTTTATGTGTGTATCATATACACCATTCAGGCCAATCAACCCATTGGGTTGAAGCTTTCAGGCCATCGTGGGCCAAGACTTGGAATGACTAGAATGTGCTCCCCTTGCTGTCATTGCCAGTTCCCCCAATCTCGGCATATTACAAATCAAACTCCATTGCTAAATTCAATAAAAGAAAAATAAACAAAAATAAACATCCTATCACTCCAGGTCAAACAGAGGAGGAGAAAAACACACATAGATAGTCACTTTTTTCTTGTACAACTGTTTTCCTTCCATTCTGATGGAGTGAGAGTCCATCTTTCTGTCTTTCTCCACCAGTTCCTCTCACTCTCTTTCTGTCCCTGCTTCTGTTTCCCCTCTCTAGTACGATCCCTCTGTGGAATCCTGGCAGCCATCTTAGCGCTTGGCAGCCATCTTAGCTTTGGCGGTACCCTTGCATTCCTGCTAGCTGATGGCACACACACACACACACGCACACACACACACACACACACACACACAAACATTTATGCACAGACCCAGTGGTCCTAAAGATAAAAAGACCTACAGATGCAATGCTAATGGAGTGAAGAGAAAACCACTGGGATAGTAGTCCTGCGAGGGTCGTGTTGCATGTTGAATAGCATGATATGGAGAGTGTTGGTGTTTAATGAAACTGAGAGTTGGCTACAGACCTCCACTTCAGTCTTAGCACAATGAAGGACACAATTTGCGGAACAATTTGCATCATTTAGTGCACGAGCAGAGACTCTTTTCCTGTATGCCTTTGATTTGCCTCATGGTGTACGGAAGGCACACCACTAGTAAGCTCCTAATGACGAGTGTTAGCTGGAGCCTGCAAGTGCAGATGTTAAAATTTACTCAGGTTTCACATTTTCATCCATTTTGATCAGCAGAAACTAATCTCTGTGAGTATAGACTGACTTTAGTTGACTGGGCTGATCATTTTTAATGGAAATGAAAAATAGATTCAAAGAAAAAGTTCAAATGTCCTTTTCAACATTTGCCCCCATTAGCCCATGTGTTAATAACCAAAGTTTGTTGCTTCCGAGCAGGTATTTCGCAGCCTTAATGTGCAATGTGCATGACTAATGAGGCTGTAAAAAACGTATGTGAAGGGCAGAAGAGCTAAAGAATAGGATTCTCTACAGTTCATTGACAGCAGCTCGTCTCACAATGCAATTAGATTATACCGCTTAATCCATGGTTTAAATACAGCTGTGTAGTACTTGAAAGTGGCTAGAGAATTTTTTGGTGTGTGATTTGGCCGTTTTCAAATGTCCCTCCAAGGAAGAGTGATCAACACCACTTTGGAATTAGGAGAGAAAAAAGATTTTGGCTGAATTGAGATTATGATCATTTTATATCAAATTATAACATGGTTTGCCCCCCGAAACAAACAACAAATGAGCAGAAAACAGTCAAGTTAATTCGTTCAGTAGGTTTATAGAAATTATTTGATATGTAACATATTATTGTTTGTTTGATCCAGCAGATCAAAATATGAAAATTAATGGACAGAAAAACCAGACAGCAGTTCTTTACTCACACTTAAATTGCATTCTTTGTCCTTATATGGATGGTTATGTCAAGTGTTTCTCCCCAGCATGGCAATAACCACACTAAGCATTAATGAGTGAAATGCAGGTGATTAAGAAAGTTCTTGTTTCCCACCGAGTGTGTGCAGGTGTTTCACCAATGTAGAGCAATAAAATCCCCCAAAGACTGAAAAGTGGCATTTTAGTGTAATACAAATGCAATTTATCCAATGATTATTTTATCCCCTCATCCTCTGTTTTTAATTTTTTGTTTATTTATTGATGACAGAGTGACAGTCTGAAAGGATGGCGTGTGATGTTTGTGTGCATGCATGTGTGTTTATGCAGGTCTATCTCTGAAATTAAGGCCATTCTTCACATGAACATGTGTGTGTGTGTGTGCAATTCTTGGCAGGAGGGGAGTCATGTTAATACACTGTGTGTGTACATGGACACAATGAATGCTCAGAGGTGCCTCTCACTGAGTAATGTGATGCGGAAGGGGCTGGGTGTTGGGTCTGCATCAAAAGAAATAGGGGACTCTCATTACCAAGAATGGAGATGCTTTAGGATATTATCATCTCTCTGCTGCTGATCTGTAGACCACGAGCAGGGAGAAATAACTGCCAGGAGGCTTCTCCTCCCCACATGCTAACATGTGCGCACTTCCACACCTACAAAATAGCCATGACAGTGGTCTGGGTCAATGTAACCGCATGAGCAATTATTAAAATGTTTCATTGAATGTTTGCATGTCCACACACCGAACACGGATACACATGCCTTCAACAGAACACAAATGTGGAACACACACACAGGCACTCACGCACGCGTTTAAACACTAATGAATCAGTCTTATCTAGTGCACACAGTTGCCCCAAGTCCCTCTGTACACACCCCAACAGAGATAATACACACACAGGCCATCAAATACGCCACACTATCTCTCTAATCACACACATAGTTCATTTTGCTGCTTGGTCAATAGGCTGAGTGAGTGTGTGCGCAAAAGTTAACATTGGGTATACATTTATCACACTGCAGATACTGTAGATATAGGCTCCCAATTCACACCAAGACTAATGTACACAAACTCCCAAATCACACTTATTCAATCCATTCTTTGTGAACGCACCATACAAGAAAACATACAAATGCGGATCAAGAGACACTTTAGGCTAAAATTGCATACAGGCATGCATTTCCAGTGTTAATGGACGCGTTAATCATGCGTCATTTATCATATAAAAGTGCACACAAACTGACTCTCCCTTTTTGCTGATTGGCCAAACAGCTTCTGCATCACAATCATGTACAAACAAACACACTCCCCATAATCTAATGTGGACTAACTGTAGGGGATTATTCAGGCTCATGACAAACTATAAAAACAACATAGAGAGAGGGAAGCCACTTGAACATCTACTTTTTTATGAATCAGTTGCTCCTGGTGATAATATTACCCATTGGTTTTCAGATGGAAATCATTCAATTTCACTTCTTATCAAATCACTGCATCCATTGTGAAAAAGATTTGATGTCCTTCCTCGATCCTAAAGAAGAATCAAACATGAGGTGGCATACAGTAGGTAAGCAGCCTCATATACACTGGGAGCTTTATTAAAAATGTATTATTTTTTCTTTTCTTTTTTTACATTTGTACCCTTTTTTCAGTTAGTGGTAGTAACGGCTAATATATGAGAAAACACATAGGAGTTGAAATCCTTTCAGAGAGATGTTTGTGATCTCTAACCCCAAACTGCACTTTTTGAAAACAGAATTTCAATGAGGACACAGTAGAATATGATGCTACTGATGAAGCCTAGAAGGAACCTTTTAAAGACACTAACTTTACATTTAGTTTAATATAATGTAAAAGATTTAATAGCAGGTTTGTTCTCTAATATATATATATATATATATATATATATATATATATGTATATATCCTATGTGTATCCTCATCAGCATAAATAAAGCCAGGGCTTTCCGATGAAAGAGCGCTATAACTGCAACTTGGTCGCTACTCCGCTCACTGCTCTGCGCTCGCTTGCGCCCCATAGACATAATAAAGAGTAGACGCCTCATCCACAGCTGCTACCTATTGGCGCTGATGAGCCGTGCGTCCACCATCTTGGACTGGTCACCCGCTCCACTCAGTTTTATCTGTCTGGCAGGCGCAATGAAGTGTCAGCGCATTTAATCGATCACAACTCGCTAATACTTAAGGAATTCTCAAGCAATTTTTTTTTCTGCATGCGTCATACATGTAGGTATGATACAGGACACATGGTTCAGCGTATTTTAATATTCATAGTGGGCATATGTAATGATATGTGATATATCATGATGGGTTTCTTCATTTTTCAACTTATCAAAATAGCTAGTACAGTAAAATCGTAGGACATCTGCATCTGCTTCTGCTTCACTGTCATATTTAAGTGCAGTGATTCTCAACTAGTGGGTCAGGGCTCCGGCGCAAATGCCGGTGCTGTCAGCGGAGATGCACATGGCGCAGTGTCAACTTGGTGCCAGAAAGTTGTCTTGCGCTCACGCCTGCTCAGAGCACGTCTGACTGCCGGCGCAGGGAGATCAGCTGGAGACTTTGATGAATCTGATCGGGGCGCAGGCGGACAGATGCTGAACTCCACAGACTGGTGTGGTGGATGTCAGATGTATTTTTTTTCATAAATACGTGAACAGCAATCATCAAACCCTCTGGATCATTGAATAAATTCATTTATTAAATTATTAATTTATCAACCCCACTCTTGTCCATCAGCTGATGTTAATCAAAGGCGGATGGCACACCTCATGACGCATGGAATATTCACTCGTCTAGTAGATTAGATCACACTGGATTAACTAATATAACTTAAACGGAATGTGGTCGGGATTTATTACTTATTAGACACACATTGAAAATAAAGAACTCCATGAAGTTGCCTGCTGATAGCCGTGTTTACTACTGTGTTCTGCGCTTCAGCGTGATGACGTAGGCTACGAGAGAGAAAAACACAGGCACGTAGCCCTCAAAGCGAGAGGTCAGACCCGCGACTGCTGGCAGTTTGAAAGCGCCCTAATGCCGAGCAAAGGCAATCCTGGTTAGAAAATCCCGCATCGACGCGCGAATTTCAGTGCGAATTGTGAATGTGAATTACATCTTTAAAAATTACATTAAGAGAGGGGCACATCACTCATTCTAGAAAGAGGCATAGATTTTAGTCATCATTTGGAGAACTGCTCGAATGTTTTGCGACCCTACAGGGAGCTTTGTAAAGCCTGAGAAAATATGCTTGATGATGTCATCTTTTTAACAGAGGGCCAGATTCAGAAAGTGAAATATGTGGGTATATGAAATATAAAGAGGGCTCTATTTAAGATGCAGCATTGAGATGGAAAATGTATGTCTTTTTTCGAGGATGAGCCATATCCATCTCACAACCCCACCAGCTTTAAAGTGCCATTGTTTTAAATTCAAACAGTCTTAGTTCAAATAAGACCAGCAGCAGGAGGCTCCAGCAATCAAATGCAACCAAGTCATGAACTGCACAAATAACTACGAATGTATAGATTTGTGTGTCAGCCTACAGCATGACCCCTGTCTTTGACTTTGACTTTGACTTTGTCTCTGTCTCTACCCTCCGCCCCGCTGGATCACTTAAGGAAAACTCTGCAGACACGTTTCAGATCACAGTCAAATGATAGGGGCCTCCTCTTCTGATTGCAGGTCTGCAAAGAAATCTACCACTGTTCTCCTCATCACGTCCATCTCGCCTCTGCACTCTCTCATGCTGTCTATTCATCTGTTAATATAAGCTGTTGTGTCAAGGCGGTGCACGTTCATTCCCGCCGGAGCATGTGGGTACCAGCAGAAACCCGGCCTCAGACTCTGGGTAAATGTGGGAATCCAGCTATGGTGTTGAACTATACATCTGGCCAGATGTGAGGGAGTTAGCCTTAACTGGTCTGCATACTTGCAAGAGATATTTTGGAAGATATTTTTATTCCCCCCTCCCAACCGCCCACCATTACCACTACCACCATGCACCAGCCTCTGGATAAAGAAAGCAAATAGCCTCCCCAATTGGGTTTTGCTTAAGAGGTTTATCAGTATGTTGCTAAACATTCTGACCTTTTTTTTTTTTATCTTTAATGCGCTTAAAATGTTCCAAACCCTTCTAATCCCCATGGCTATCCCACACAGATGTTCACTCGACTGTTTTATTGGACTTCATTTCAAACTCTTTTTTCCTTCTCCATCCTCGTTCCTCTTCTCCCGCCTTGCATTGACCCACCGATTCCTTTTAGGAAAAAAAAAAAGAAGCTAATTTCTTCTAGATCAGACCCCCAAGCCACTCTTGTGCTTCAGTCTCCAACAAGCAAAGCTCATTCAGCCTGTTTAAAGGGATAGTTCAGTTTTCTTGAAGTGGGGTTGTATGATCTACATATGGCCACTAAGTGCATTAGATGCAGTGCACAGCTGTCTCCTCTCCCTCAGTAAGCCACAATTGCTCAAAGTTTAGGATGCAGAACCAGCCGCAAACAGGGAAGTATTGTACTAAATAAACAGGCTATTTGCTCTCAAGAACTCCCATCTAAAAATAATGCCACAGTTTAAGAGTACGCTACATAGATTTTTTTTAGGTGCATTAATTTTTCAGAAAAACAATGTTTATCTGGAACTAACCGACTCAAGTCACGTATTACTCTACGCAACCCAGCAGTGTGACCATACCGCGACGCAGAGGAATCCCTCCGGCTTACTGAGGGATCCGGAGTGGATGTGTGTTTCAGCGCGGCTCGCTGCTGGGCTGTGCGGAGGGATACGTGAAGTGAGTTGGTTAGTTCCAGATAAACAGAAAAAGTTAATGCACCTAAAAAAATGTAGCGTACTCTTAAACTCTGGTATTATTTTCAATTTATTATATTATTACTTATCTTTTTTTTTTTCAATGTATGTTTCTATGTCCCTGTTTGCGGCGGGCTCTGCGTCCCAAACTTTGAGCAATTGTGGCTTACTGAGGCAGAGGAGAGAGCTGTGTACTGCATCTAATGTACTTATTAGTGGTCATATAGCTCATACAACCCCACTTCAAAAAAACGGAACAATCCCTTTAAGCCTGAGGCTTTTTTTTGGACACCCTAGGCACAATGATGGCACAGTGACCACAGTATCTGCCCCACAGATGACCCCAGTTCACTGTGGCTGTTTTGTGAGTTGTGGAAATTAGCAAGTTTGTGACCATTGACGTGGACATTTTCTTATAAGGCAACCATCTGTTTTATTGGACTTTGTTTAATGAGATAATATACTGTACAGATTAGTATAATGAGAAAATAACAGTGGACGTGAGCTGGATTGTGGTTATGCAATGTTCCTGCTGAGCCGTTAGGACATCTTGAACAGCCACTTCAGCTGCCACAGAACTGAGTCATCCATTTTAGCCTTCCCCCTTTCATTGACTTGTGTTCTAACATCAACATTTTATTGTCTTATTCTGTTTGTTGTCACATCTGGAGGGAGGTTCTAAAAGCGGAGCAACAAAAAAGTGAGATGCTCAAGGTTTTAGGTTAAAAAACTGTTGAAATTGAAAACTTCCTTCTATAATCGGCTTATTTGCAATGGTGCAGCGTTTGTGCTTACAAATGAAAACAAAGCTCTCAAAGACTGTTGAAGGGGTTTTCTGTATTGGGATTATCCGTTGTACTATTTTCCTAGGAACATGTATTTGAACTGATTCTCCACGCCCAACTTATTAACCTGCAGTTTAGCATCCTGGTGGTGTCTACATAACAGTTACAGGCTAGATGACTTGTAAATTCCTCTTTTTTTGACACTGAAATGTCGATTCAAGATTTTGGATTAACTTTTCATTCCCATGTACACTGTAAATTCAGTGTAAATATGATCTTAATGTACTGATAGTTCATTCAATATCTGGTAACTCTTTGCAACAATGCAACACAGGATGATGATGATTAATTGTGAAATGTGTTTTTGCACTGGTAGTGCTGAAAGTGTGAATGTGTGGGTGAGACTTTTAATACATCAGTCAGTGACTATGGGTGTGATTTTGTGTCCTCTATGTTTATAATAGTGTATATGTTCAAAACTTTCTGGATAGCACATGTTGAAGTCCGAGATAAGCATGTAAAACTTGCCACTGACCGGAACAGCATCGTGTGGGAAGGAGACAGTGTTCTTTTACAGTATAAAAGACGTAAACATGCTTTCCATGCAGTCCGTGGGAGTACACGCACATGCGCACTCCCTGCCTGATGTATGTGGCAAAAAAGCTAGATATGATGCTACTGCAATAAGCTGAGATATAATGCCACTTTTCATGCACATCTGTGGGTTTTTTCTCCTTCCTCTCTGTATGTGAGGATGTGTGCGTGCGCTCCTGCATGGCTCCCTGGCCCGTGAGCCCTGTGCCAGCAAGGAGCAGGTGTGGGAAGGCAGCCCTGCATTGCCCGTTGCCCATCTGCGTTGCCGTCTGTGTGCCGCCTGCGCCCTCTCTGTGCCAACAGCACACAGAGCCGGGGAGCCAGGGGGTTAGAGGGTGTGAGAGGGGCCTAAAGGGAATCAACCATGGGAGAGAGATGAGAGCAGGGGGTAGAAGGAAGGAGGGATGTGTGTGTGTCTGTGTGTGTGTGTGGGGGTGGGTGGGTGTGTGCGTGTGCATGTGTGTGTGTGCGGGAGACGGCGTCTGGCTGGCTGCCCATGCCCCCCCCCCACCCCCCGCCCTGTTTCTTTTATCTTTTATCTGTGCCTATGTTGATGAGATGTGATGTACAGGAAGAGATTGGCAGGGAGGGAGGAAGAGGGGGGTAGACAGAGAAAAGTCTACATGTTCTCAGTGTAGCAAAGGGCCTTTCTTTCTTTGGACCATGAAAGATGTATATGTTTCAAACATTACACAGAAAATAATGCAGACGACCCTGAATGTGGGCATTTGGTCTCAAACTCTGGCCTTTGTTCACATGAGAGTGTTGTTCATCCATTTGGCCAGCAGATGTCACTTGTAATGTGGGACACTGCAACACATGCTACAGAAATCTACCTTGTGTGTAGTGGAAAAGATTTTCGCAGGGCTGGCACAACTGTTACTGTAGGAGTAACTGTAGCTAGCAACTGTAGCGGTGGGGGTGAGGTAGTTAAAATCGAGGGATCTCTGGCATTTCTTACTTCAGGTGACCAATGAGTAAAATATTTGCGGTGCCAAAAGTGTAACATTACTACAGTATAGGTAGAGTTTTCCATACTGCATATACAGTATAGGATGTCAAGTTTGTGGCTGGCTAAAAATATATTACGATAGATACGTTTATATACATTTTCTCCCCTTTTTAGCATCCTGTTTACACCCCCCCCTCCCAACCCCAAACGTGCTTGATAATATCAGAGTCACAGCTGGCCTGATGACATCGACAATAAACACTAGAGCACCACAGCTCTAGTGAAAGATGTAAGCCACCCAAAGGTGCTTTCCTCTCGAATAATATATGTACATGTATGTCCATGTGATCGTATGATTGCCATGATTCATACTTTGTATATTATAATGTTATTGTCAGTATTAGTACACGTGTGTGTCTGTGGGTGGGTGGGGGGCATAGGCATAAGTGGGAATAGGAATCATGTGATGCAAATCTTTGCCACGGAATGTGGGAGAGTGGCAAAGAGTGAGGGGTGGTTCAAGCGGGCAGTTTGGTGAGAAAAAGAGCTGTGGTGGTAAAAACAAAAGACAGGGGGGCGACAAGAGAAGTAGAGACAAGAAAAAGAAAGAAGTGAATGAGAGAGGAGGAAGAGGGAGAAAGGGGAGGGACACAGAAGGAAAGGGGGGCCTGATGGGAGGGTTGTGAGAGCTGTGGGAATGTTTTGCCTCGCCAAGAAAGACGTGAGTGGGGAGAATAAAAGAAGGAATGAAAAAGAAAGACAGACTTGTTGGCAGAGCAGAGGACGAGAGTGGAGGAGGTTACAGAAGTGGGCGGGTGGGAGTGAAAGCGGCATACAGTGGGCACCAGCTAGGAAGCAGACACAATCAAGTCCAGCTCTACAGGGGTGGCAAGGCAAAGCAAACACACACACAGACATACAAAGACAAATAAATGAATATGCCGACTTACTGACATCCGCATCAGATTTACAAACTCTTCTCAGCAACTCACGCACTTTAGAGTTAAGGGGGGGGGGGGCATAAAACACTACGGTCGTATCAACAAGGCGGAAAAGAAGCTCCTGGCTCTGATACAGAAAACACGTTCCACAGTGATGTTATAGATACAAATGTTGCCCTGTATTCCTTTAAGTGTGTGTGTGTGTTTTACCTTGGGGAAACAAAAGGAGGTGACAGCATAACCTTGTGAACTTTGGGCTAGAGACACACACCGCAATTCCCCACTGTGTCACTTCCGCTCAAAACAAATTTCAATATTAAACGAACTTGTTGTGGAAATTAA
>CAESWR010001486.1:156406-166963 GCA_903171835.1 Mullus surmuletus | reverse complement strand
TTCCGCACATCCCTTTGGTACATTTATGAGCCATGAAGACATCGTCCCGCATCTGCATCAGCCATCATCGCTCCAGCCCTCAAGGCAGGGGTCAACACCAGATCTTTTTTCGGGGGGGCGGGGGTAACAATGACTGCATTACAGTCTATTCTAGAAATGGAGCTTAGGGATCCAAGTAACAAAAACTTATTGTGATGAAACATCCCATGAGGAACTAATAGACCAGTGTCACAAAATCACCTGGGATACTTTGGACTGCATGCAAAAAAAAAAAATGCATCAAAATGAATGATAAATAAATGTCTGCTATGGTGCTGAACAGGTGTAGCACTAAAAATACGGAAAACATAAGCCATTCAGGTCTTCTACGCTATCACTACAGATTTTAAAATAGATAATACTGTACCAATTCATCCCCAAAACAGTCGTTATGGGTCACAAAAGTGACTATATTTCTTAAAGGTGAAAATCAATATTTACCAAGTCAAGGATGTTATATTCCAAGTGCTTGTTAGGTTTTTTAGAGTTTGCACAACAACTACACCAATTCCTATGAAAAGTTTTTGGGGGTTGCTGCTTACATTAAATATTGAGGGGGAAGATCTGTGCATTTTCTGACAGTGATATTACTTAATGGCCCTTTAATAAACCTGTAAGATAGGAACTTTACAACAAAACCTCCAAAATTTGATGATTCATCATCACTGCATGAAGTGCAGCCTTTCATCCAGTTGGTGTATTGGACAGGGTCAGCATTGCAAGACACTAAACCCCGAAAGTACTGATGAGCAGGATAGCTTCTTGTAGTATGTGAGTGTGATGACTGAGGTAATGGAAAAGTAAAAACAAATGCAACCCATATACAACATAAATGTGTTTCAAACAGCTCAGAACTCATCTTGCAGGAGCCCAGTCATGCTCATTTGCCTAGCTGGAGGCACGATTTCAAAAATTACCAAAATATTTGAATGGCACCATCTTTGCTGCATCCAACTTACAAAAAGATAAATAGTTATTATTGCATTGAAGCCTGCAGGGGACTGGTGAGCTGCAATGGGTCCTTGAATGGACTGGCACTGCTCCCCGGGTGTTGTGAGGGAGAGCACTCATACACCCAAGGAAAATTTACTGCAGGAAGTACCTCACCAATAGTAACCTCAATGGGATCGTAAGATAAAACGGAAAAAAGGGAGGGGAGAAACAGAGCAAAGGACACAGCACGAGAGACTGGGGAATGGTTGCTAATGCTTTCTGCAGAAACTGGCTCCTGAATGTTACTGTAATTGGTGCGATGTGAGACGCTGGATCTTTCCATCTCGGCTCTTGCAGGGTTTCTTCTCCCTCTGCATTTTCCTTTTTTTTGTTCCACTTTACCTCTCTGTCATCTCTCAACCCACAGGAGGCATACTAGTCCAAAGTCTTTCCCCCCAAAAAATCTGTCTCATTCGTTCAGCAGATCCAAGTTGGAGACGAAGCACAGATTGTGAACAGTGATGCTGAGTGAGGGCGCAAAACAACCATGCCCTTGAAGGAGGGCCCTGATTATTCCAATATAAATGCTAACTCAGCACAGTTTTACACAAGGGCAAAAAGAGCCAAGATCAACTTCCGTGAAGAAACACAGGTGGCAGTTTCATGATCACCTTCTTTGAGTTTCCATATTTTGAATTTTCTTAATGTGCTTCTTACATAGCCAATGTTGGGGATGCAGCTGCAGTAGACTTTGGGGTTTTAGTTACCTCCAGAGGCTTTTCTGTGTTCTGATATTTAGAGTAGTGCATCAGTCTCTTCTTTGAGTCAGATAGTGTTCAATTACCCAAATCCCAGAACAAACTCCTTTAGTAGCTTCTGTTAAGTGTGAAACCACCGGCAGATTGAACAGGCCTTCCCAGGCATGGAGAACTTTAACACCTATGGCTTTACAGCTGAAAGGAAAGAGATACACACAACCTCAGATCCTCAGGCGTCTGGGGGTTATTCTCCAGGCTTTTTCAATCAAAGCTTTGGAAGTCCCTGGCAAAACTCTTTGAAAAATAATTTTCAGAAAATATCTGTGTTACTAATATCATTACTGTTATTGTTGGATAAAATAGGGTGTACTGTAGCTGCATTCACAAACATTAAACCAAGAAATATTGTCAACAAAGGTTTCCATCAAAACCTTTTCTAATATTTGGCATGAAAAGTGTTTCATTTTTGGGTAATACAAAGCAGCTGTATGGACTTTGCCTGTTCATGTTTCATTTCAATTCAATATCTGATTTTAAAAGAAGTATTGGCTTTCTGTCCCATTTCTTTTCTCTGAAATGAAATAAAAAGCAAAATACTTTGAAAATAAGTGAGAGCTCAATCCAGACCATATGAGAGAGCAGAGATGCTGATGTTTTAGTTTGTATGCCTCAAACTCTTAATGAATCGGCTCTTTCTATAAAGGATCATCCAATCCCCATTGGGCCTGAACTTCAGATCAGATTCTGTCCCCAATCAAAAAAGCACAACCTCGCCTTCTAATCCAGTTCTATAATTACAAATTCTCTTGTTTGTGTCAGTCTGACCCACACAGCTCTGGACAGAGTGTACAGAGCAGAGCAGAGCAGGCACCCTTGTATTACAGCAAATGAATATCTCCTCTGATTAAATCATTAAGGAGATTTTTTTTTTTTTTTGACGAGCCCCATGAAAACCCTGTCCTTTAAATTTGCTCTCAGCCTGTGGAGTTAGTAAGGGGGGGATTGGTAATGGTGGGATTAACTTGTTTGGGCTGTCCGCAGGCTCAAACACTAAGCGCTCAATCACTCAATCACAGGGATCTACACGCTCACTGGGACTTAGCCTCAGAGATCCCACTGACATTGACCGCGCTTGGACTGGTAAATCTATCTGCTCCTGAGGTGACCCACGCAATCGCTCATGATCCCAGACCTCTCTGTGTTGACCAGTTTTTCATTGCTATCAGCAACTTGCAACAGTAGACATTATCAAACAAAGGGTGTGTGTGTGTGTGTGTGTGTGGGGGGGGTTATGACTGTAATATCAAACACTAATTGTGCAGCATGCTGACTGACTGGCTTTCTACTGCAGAGACCATGAATCTCTTCCGCTTCTAATAGCCCCTGTCATGTCCCCCAGTGTATTCACTTCCTCTTCCATAAGTTAACACACTTTCATTAAAAAGGATGGAATAAAAACATAATCACCTGCCTTCCTATACTTTTCATGTAGTGTTTACATCCACTCATAAGCGAAATGGAGGGGGAGAGAAGGAAGGGATGGGGGGGCTGTCTTTTAGTAACTTCCAGAGTCCATTTTCACTACCATCATTTTTTGCCTGCACCACTTTTCCACACAGCACATCCATCCAAGAAAATGGAATGGCTAATTTCTGATAATTTGCACCATGCTTCAGCACCTATCCCTACCCAAAGAGCTGATTCCAATCTCTAACACTGCTGCTGCTGCTGCTGGGTAATTGCGCCACACACACACACACACACACACACATACAAAGACTGCAGGAAACATCAGGAACTGATTACGCCTAATGTTGCTGTCTACCATACACAGAAATACTGAAATTAAATCAACTGTGAGATGTGACATTTTTTTATTGTCCAAAAGATTTAATGTCCAAACCTTGAGGAAAAATTGCTTTGATGAGAAGGAACTCTTGACTCAGGGCTTGGGCCAAACACAGGGAGTCGCATAGCCAAGTTGTGCAAGTTTGCCTTAATTTATTTTTTGGGTTATTAGCATGGTTTATCAAATCTGCAGTTTTATCAACAGGTCTTCTTCCTTTCATTTTGAGGTGTCATTATCTAAACATCTTATCTTTATGTTCCAGTAGAATGTGGGTGAGAAGGAGCTTGCTTCTGCTGCTATTATTCCTATAGGAGAGAGGCTGTCTTTGTGGTTTGCAGCACATGTGGTATATATACCACAAGATACCACCAAGATATATATATGTTAGGGGTGCAACAATACATACAGTGGTCTCGGTTCGGTCCACCCTATGAATCGAACAATTCGCAATTTTATATGTATTTTCTCAACTTCTGACAAGGCGCTCTCTGCTGAAAGCTCAGTGGACTACTTCGGGCTGTCAAGCGCAGATCCACTGAGCGGCGCGCGGCTCCCACATTCATTCAGTCCAAGCTGCTGAGACAGAAGCTATATGCGAAGCTAGCTCGTACAACTGGTTAATGCCTAATAACGTTAAATTAGGGTGATCAGACGTCTTCTTTTCCCCAGATATGTCCTCTTTTTTGAGCCCTAAAAATGTGTCCAGGCGGAATTTCAAGATATTGCAGATATATTCCCTTCTGTCTTAAGTCTGTTGCAAAATGAAACGCGATTAATTTAGACTGAAAATAAAATAAAATGTAATTGTGATAATTGAAATTAATCCACAGCAATCCTGTGATTAATCTGATTAAAAATAGTAATCATTTGACAGCACTAACATATAAATCTATGTATATATAAATATACATACATATATATTTTTATATATGTATATATTTTTTATATATATGTATATATAGGCTCTCCTATATAAATATATATAGACATATATAGGAGAGCCACAGGTGCGCAAAGATCAAGGCAAGCCATTTTTGAAGGAGATGATGAGAAGAGAGGGAGAGATGGAGGCCCAAGAAACAAGAAAGAAGCAGGGCTGGTGTCTGTTTTCCCTCTGGCTGGTGATGGGCGACTGCAGCCAGCATAAACACATGCCTTCATGGCTCACACATTTCCTGCTTCACTCCACATCCCAGTGCTGGGCCACACAGGCTCAGGACACCACAGCGAGATGTGTATTTGCGTGCTCGGACATGTACAGTATGCGTGGACATACAAATTTTGTGCATGTGTGTATTTGTGCACGTGTGCGTGCACTCACGCACTCAATCACTCTTTCAAAAAACGTATACAGCCTAACGTAAAACGTAAAGGAAGATATATTTCACTCTGGGCTTCGAGAGGGGAAAGAACCAGGCATATTCCCATTTGATTCAAACATGACAGGAATTAATGTTATTCATCTCCTTACTTTTTGGCTTACCTCTCCTCCCTCAGGCGAGATATCTTAATGTGTAGTTCTCTCTCTTTCTCTTTATGAAACATGCATGTGTGCATGATGGGGTGTGTTGCATCATTCTGTTACCTTAAGGGGGAGTGTATCAACAAGGTTGTTTAATGTGTGGATTTTACACACATCGCATCTATAGAGAGCCTCCTCTCATCTACAGCAAGAACCTCCTCTGTCACCTTTCAGACAAAATCAGGCGGAAAGACAGATTTAAGCCACAATGGCGGTGGGTAGAGAGGGGCAGGGGAGTGTGGGAGACGAAGACAGAGACAGCTTAAGGAGACAGGGAAACGGAGAAGATGTAGGGAAAATGAACCGAGGTGGCAGCAAAAGGGGGTTGATGAAAGCAAGCATCCTTAAGCAATCAGTCATTGCTTCTCAAGACTGAATAGCTCTTATTTCTCCAGTGACAGCTCACAGGACAGGAAAGAGTACCAAATGCACTTCTTTCACTTATACCCTACACACATTTTAACAATTAATTTAATAAAGGTTGCAGGAACTTGTTTTGGGGGTGGTGTAGGGGCTTCTCGCTATCCGAGCAAAGGCTGAATAGATTCAAAGCTAAGGGGTCATTGATTCAAGCCTTTTCCCTCTATCCCTGGTAAATGGGGTGTAAAACAGGCCTGATGCTGAAAGTGGCAGTAGCCCAGAAGGAGATGATTATTTGGGGCTAATTTCACCCACAGTGGGGCTCCTGAGTATCCTTTAAGGATCATATAATAGGTCTTACAGACAATGTACCAGATGAGGTGTTCCTGAGGCGCTTTAACAAGATGATCCTCTAGGCTATGCTCTGCAGACAGCGCAAAGTTGCCCAATCATAAATCTGGCTAAGGAGGAACACGATTTATATGTTTCCAACTATAGCATGACACAAAATACATTCAAGACACACTCAGAGAACTGGTCCATCCGCTATGTGTTGTAGGGGTGGTTAATCTGTCTGATTTCCCGATTCGATTACGATTATAAAGGTCTGATTCGATTAACAACCGATTTACGATTATTAGCGATTCTCGATTACAGATTATTGATTTTTCATTTGACAATACCCAAGTAACCCAAAATGCACCCCAAAGTTATTGCATCATCCAAAAAAAAAGTCAGTTGCTGATTTTTATTGGGTAACAACTAAAAGCACTTTCTGTGTAGTGTAGTTGTAATTTTCTGAATTATTTGTTTTAACTTAAAACAAATGTCAAAACCTGCAAATAAATGTCCACATTTTAAGTTTTTTTTCCTGTAGCTGTTGTATGCTGGAACAGCTGTGTCAAGCCTTGCACCTTCATGAAAACACACTCTCCGCAGCAGCGCTCGTACCTGCTGACGTGTCGCCGTGACACGTACGCAAGGGCTGTGATTGGTCGGCACGATAGGTTGGTTCAGCTTTTGTATTAAAAAAGTCCAATGTTTGACTTAAATCGACTAATAAACTCCAACAATCCCCCCCATTGATCACTGTGTGTGGCTGCTCCGATGTTTATGTGTGTCCTGTCGGGGATCCTCGGGGAGTTTCACTTAGGTTAAAACTCTGCCGCTGCAGCAACAGCTGATCTCTGCTCTGAGGTTGACATGTTGCCAATCAAGGCTTCCTGAGCAGTTTCGGAGATTCCACAGTCCCAAAAAATAATCGATTTTTGAAAATGTAATAATCGATTCATACTCGTCCATAACATATTCGCTATTAATTAATAATCAATTGTTTTCACCACCCTTAATGTGTAGTCTAAACATTACCCCTAATGGAGTCATGGGAGTAAGTTAGGACAGAGGAGCAGCCGCGTTATAATACTACCGTGTCAGCTAGAGCATCTTGAATAAAATGTTAGCCTGAATACATTCTATCCATGAAAACACCTATGCACACGGCCACACAATTTTACAGCGTGGGAAATACTGTAACTATATGTATCAATATGTTTGTAAGGTCATTAGTGTAGCCCATCAGCTTGCATTAGAATTAATATGCGTTACACAAACTAACTCTCATGTGACATTTTCTACTTCCCTCCCTCTTCCTCTCCCTCTCCCCCTCTCTCTCTCTTGCTCTCTGTCTGCTTCTCATTTTGCCTCTAACCTCCTAATAGCTTAAGTGAGGTCATTCTTTTTGTAGAACGTACCGAGTAACCCCTGTCAGTGTCTCTGCATACATTTGCTGTATACGCACGTTTTTGTGTGTGTGTGCGTGCGTGCATGCATGCGAGTGTGCGTGTGGTGGGTGAGTGAGTGAATGAGTGAGAATTTGCAAGTGTAAATGTGTGTGTGCCTTTTTCTGTGCTGTGAGCTGAGTGGCGGCGTGTTTCAGGCTGTGTTCTAAATTCAATAAGCCAGATTTGACATTTCCTAGCTTTCTGTGCAAACACTGTCCAGCGGCCGGACTTGCACTGTAAACCTGCTATTATAACTGCTGCTGCTGCTGCTGGTGTGTGTGTGTGTGTGTGTGTGTGTGTGTGGATGCAGGCCTGCATGTGTATTTCTGTGTGTTCCTGCTGCATAGGATTTCCGATGCTCCTACCATCGATCGTCGGAGCCGCCCCCCATGTGATGCCGCCACGGGCGGCACGGGCACGGGCACGGGCACGGGCGACTCTCAGCAGCAGCAAGTTGACAGCAGCAAGTGCTAGTAGTTGCGCCCCAGTCCCCACGCCACTAACTTGACACGGAAATGAGCGGTGGTCTAGAAAACTGGCAAGGTTTTTTTTTGTTTTAATTTGAGGGCGCTCATGAGCCCTCACATAGATTGCGCCCTGGGAGACCGCCCACATTTCCCATAGCAAAAACTGTCCCTGAGCAGGAGCATGAGTGACAAACCGGACCATAGGCAAGAAGGCAAAGGCAAAGAAGAGCAAAATGAGAGATGGCAACTGAGAAAAACACAGTCAGTCTCACACACACAGTCTCTAGTGAGGACAGCATGATCACACCTGACCGAAAAATGTGTAAAAAGTTCTTCAACAACAACCAAGTGGGTTCCTGGAGCTTGGTGTCAGAGTAACACACACTAAATATAGACATGGCTCAGGCCAAGACCAGCAGGTGGCTCCATACATCAAACGGGTTAGCAGCTCAAAGCTAAAGAGCCGAAGACAGCTACACCTGACCCCAGCACATTGGCCTTCCTGCTACTGCTTTGTTTTGTCTGCTCAGAGGGCACCACGGGCGAAGCAATGTGACTTTTATACTCTGAGAACAGGAGTCCTCTTTGTCTTATCCATACACTCAGATCGCTACCTTATTTGTTGCTATGGAAAACAGTTGAAGCTTAGATCTTGATATGCTGTATAATGAAATTCAGCGCATGGAAACAGTAAATTGGTTTAGTGGTCTGAGGAACCAGCGATGAAGTTAATCTGGAGAATTAACTGTCCTGTGCTGTACTACTTTCTAATTTAATTGACCGGGCAAGGCTGTGAGAGAAAAAGTGCATCCTGTTTCCCTTCCACATCCTGTGAGTTAGATCCTGTCTGTCTGCTGTTCATACCTGCCCATAAACCTGCATGTTTTGGTGTCCTTCCCACATGTCTCGCAGATCCACACCCTTCGACCTGCCCTCTCACTGTCTCCCTGTGAATTTATGCTGCATTTCCACTGACGATATCGACTCTTCTTGGCCCACGTTTGTGTGCGTTTCCACTGACAAAAAAAGTATCTGGTACCTGGTGGTACTTTTTTGGTACCTGCTTCCTCGGGGTTCCAAAAAAGCGGTCTGGTACTTTCGGATACTAAAAGGTGAGACACATTGCAGACGCTGATCAGAGAATCAGAGAATCGCACAGCGTCAGAGCGTCATCAACAGTAGCCACACATGGAGCGAACATACAGAAAGAGCAGACGGCTCCACTCGTAATGAGTGGAGCCGTCTGAACTGACGTCACGAGTGTCGCTACATCCAGAGGCTGTTTTTGCAGTGGAAACGCTCTTCCAAAAAAGAACCGGCTCCAAAAAACGACTCGAGTCGAGCCGAGCCAAATAGAGCCGATACCGTCAGTGGAAACGCAGCATTACTGACAAGCAGACACTGGGTCAGTGTTGGTGGTAATGGTGCCATAAAGAGTGTTACCCTGCTTCCCAACCAGCTTGCTGCTCCTATAAAGATGCAGGAATGAGGGACCAATCTCATTAGGGGAAGATTAGGCAAACATCTGTTTGCTGTCCCAATGCCACCACTGCTGCTTTGGTGCTATGATGAGTGGCAATGTCACTGCCAGAGTATTGTACCAGCTAACAAACACACCCACTTGCCACACAATCTAAGCTGTTATGAGATACAAATCACTGCTGTCGCTGGCTTAAAGTGGGAGAGTTTAGCGGCCAGACCAAGTGTGTTTGCCTTTGTTGTATTGAACAGTCCAAACCCACAAACAAGACCCAACACACCCGAGAGGGATGAGAAACAGACTGAAGACAGAACCCAAACAGCTATAATGTTATGAGAGGGAGAGAGCAACAAGTGAGAACAAAACTATTGAGAGATGTGGGGGGGGGGGGCACATGAGGTTAGATGTAGCAATGTGTATCACAGTGCCCATTGTTTGTGGTTCTTTCGGGTTCTGTCATGCCAGAACAACCTGGGAGAGCAGAAGTCTGAGGCGACCTCCATAGCGTCACATAATTTGTGATTCCTATACAAATGTATAAAGGATCAAATTTTACAAAAATCTGATATTCAACATCAAGTTCAGTCCCTGCACCACCCGTTTTTTGTCCATCTGCCAGTGGCAGAACCAAATGCCCAACTCTCTATGACCAATAATCATCTCAAAGGGCCTTTCCTTGTGGAGAGTCCATCACAGTGACATCGAAAAACCATTGAGCAGCAAGCATTCTGCATTTAACTCAAAATTTATGATTGAAATGTAGATATCAAAAGTGGATCAGTAGTAGAAGTGTTAATTTCATGGTTGGTGTTGGTGTAAAACACACGTGTCAAACTCAAGGCCCAGGGGCCACATCCGGCCCTTGGGACGATTGTATCCGGCCCACATGTTAATATCTCAAATCTATCAGAATTGGCCCACAGGTAATTTTAGTGCGCACAACTGATACTACAAATCCCAGACTGCATTGCAATAGCAGGGATTTTAGTATCAGGGAGGCTGCCCCCTGCGTGCAACTTTATTGACAAACTCATCATGAATCGTAAGCTAATGCTAACCCCAAAAACACGGCTAACCCCCAAAATACTCCGGACCCCCCAAACAGGGCTAACCTCCCAAACACAGCTAAATCCCTAAATATGGCCAAGGAAAAATTTAGTCTGATATGAGAAAAAGCTGCCTTGGGACAAACTAGAGGGCTAAGCACAGACTGGACTTAAATAAATGCTGTCTCAGTGTAAAAAAAATACATAAAATAATCCATCCTGGTCGGCCCGCGATTTGGAGTCAGTTCTTAATTTTGGCCCCCTGTCTGATTGAGTTTGACCCCCCTGGTGTAAAACAAAAAATGGCAGAGCTAAAAATTAG
>CAESWR010001486.1:134416-149301 GCA_903171835.1 Mullus surmuletus | reverse complement strand
CCCCTCTCTCTATTTGCTCTCGATGTCTGACTCTGTAAGTGAAACCCTAACTGCCCCCTTCATTTTGTTCAGATTTTAAGCTCTTGCTGGACCAAAATGCCCTCTATTGTTATGGATGTGAGGCTGGGAGAGAGAAACTGAGCCTCGCAGATTTTGTGGGTGAATCATGTAATGGTTCTGATTAGATAATACAGTCTGTTTGTGGTTCTGAATGCAAAACTTTTGATTTTGTGGACAAAAGCAAGGTGTCAGCTGTGACTTTAACAAACCAGTTGTAAACTTGAAATAAAAATGTTACATACTTACATATTATGTTTTTCCTTTGGCTTTTGCTAAATACACAACCCACAAAAGAAGCAGGGATAGCACCCAATTCAGTTACACATTCTTTTCACCCATTCATCAGCCAGTCATGTGGCCGCACTAATTTAAGTCTTGCTTGTCACCACAACACCACTGACACTGTCATCAGGTTGCAAATATCAGCTGGCAGCACACACATAGACTGCTTTCCACTTAACTGAGCAAAATATTCTGAAAGCTACTTAAGGGAGCAGCTTGCTTGGGGTATACCCCAAGTAATTTAACTATAGTTAAAGTTATTCTAATAGATAAATGTTTCTCCTCGATTAATATCAGTTTTTAAAGAGATAACATTTGGCAGTTCAGTCAGCCATTTCACATAACACATTGGCCAAATTCAAAAGTGAGTGGAGAAAGTGTATATTCCAATCTGTGTAGAAAATCAGATCAGAAAGAAATCACCAAATACATAGTGGGATTTAGAAATGCGAACAGTAATCTGCAAATCTGTATTCAGAATTTGTGATGGAGTAATCCATGCCTGCGTAAATGTATAAAAAAAATCCCCAAATGCATATTCAGATTTCTGATTAACTTTATGCTTTGTAGGCCATGTAGCTCCAGGCACACAAACACACGCCAAAATGTCCACACGCACAGTGTGTAAAAACTGTTAGGCTGGGATGCATTTGTGTTTGTCTGTATTGCCAACTCATTGAGGGGATAGTTCAGATTTTTTTTTCATGAAATCGTATGTGATCCTCACCATCAGAGTGGTTCATCAGCAGTGACTTTTCCCCCACTGCATACCATGAGCAGAGTTCCGGCCTGGTTTCGGTGTTAAAAAAGTAATTCTGTCTAGTTGCTGGGGTCACACGGATAAAGCGTTTTGCTCCAAAAAACAACAAATGCTGAAAAGAGTAATCCATTTGCATCACTAATTCTTGGCCCGCAAAAAAGTCAGAGCTCGCAATCACCCAGCATTATTTTCCCTCCGTTCGTATCACTGCGCGCACCATCATAGGCGGTTTCATGGAGTTTACGTGCTTTGAAGGAGACTGCTGCGAAGCGAATTCTCGTGTCGCAGCGGTCTCCTTCCATCTCCTTCCTTTTTCGGGTGATGGAAAGGTGCGTACAGTGATGCGAACGGAGGGAAAATAGTGCCGGGTGATTGCGATCTCATACAACTTCATGTCAAATAATCTGAACTATCCCTTTAAGCAAAATAATTCCACTTGTCAGACATTAATATCTACAGCATGTACATTCAGATTCATTTGTCATCAATACATTGTCAATGCACTTGCAAATTTGAGGTGGATATTTATTTCATACATTTAACAATGTGATTATGCAAACACATTCAGAATTTACTTTTTTACTTACGCTGCGCAGTAGAACCAAAACCATGGCAAATATTGCTGCTTTTCAAATGGCCGGTTGAGGGTGCCCACATATTGGATGGTATTATCAAGTTTTGATGGGGTGAAAAGAGCTAGCTCTCACAGAAGCCGATGAGCATTGCTTAGCTTTTGATTTATAGCAACTATTTGACAATAGTATGCAGGATAACTTCAACTAGTAAGTATTTCATATTGGATTTGATCAACTTAAGACTGCATAGAATAAGCAATTTGCAATCAGTGGGAGATGCTTGCAGAAATAAGAATCAATATTGACTATCCTTATTTAACAGCAACAGCACAGTGTATTTTAAGTTATTTGATTTTTAACAAGAGAAATGATTAAAATTTCCAGTGCATTTGAGAAATTTGACTGAAAAATGTTGACCTTTATAGAAATACCCAAAGAGCTTTGGGTTGAGGTGTTTCCCTGACCATGGTGGTGACAAAAAAAGCTCAAAATTAAGAAAAACTAGGAATAGGAGGGAGGAGCGGGGCTGATCACAGCCTTAAAGTGGATGCTGGAAAAAACAAAGTTCCGAGGTGTCTGGAAAACAGTATAGTGAGCTGGCAGTACTGGCAGTACAAGTGATTCTGGGAAATTAAATACCTTTATTGTTTCTCTGCAGAAATGATCACTGGGGTACCATTACCTACCAAATGCACTTTAAAAAGTGTTACATTTCCTTTCATTTTTATACTGGTAGTATAAACTTGCCTCATCCCATCATTTGTCAGGTTTCCCAGTATAAAAAAAAAAAGCTACTACTACTACTACTACTGCTACGACTACTACACTACAGTATGTGTAGGCAGGCACATGTTTGATTGAATGCTATCTCGGGGATTTGTTTTCAAGTCTTTATTTCATTATATTTGGGTATTTTCTGCCTACTAGTGGCCAAACACTGCTTTATGTAGTTTGTGTTTTGCCCTTGGACCTAGCTAAAGGGATGGTGGTAGGCTAGCTGGTGGTTATTGAGTTCTGCACGGATGGAGAGCCAGGCCTGCATGTTTGTATTGGCCAACTTTCAGCATTCCACATGTCTTTGTGATTTTCAGTTCCCTGACCTCAGGAGACCCTTCACGCTACTGTAAGTTATACTCGCAGCAGGAGAGCAGATGGATCAAGAAGGAAAGTTGAAATCTTATTGGTCCTTAGCTGGTTTCTAAATGCACATAAATGAACAAAAAAGTGGGCCACTCTGAAGCTGTAACAGCAAGTCACATTTAACTGTGAAGAGACTTCCTGTAATTGTATTAAACTAATGATCAGAGATCTCTCCATTTTATTTAAAAAATGCAACTTTTGTTTCAGCTACATTTCAAACACACTTAAGTTATATTCTATGAGAACATTTCAATGGTGTTACTCTAGCTTTCATATTATTATTATCATCTCCATATTATCAAATGAAATCAATCAGATTTGTACAGTTATTCTCTACAGTTGTAAGAACAAGTATGATGAGATCCCCCACTGTTGCTACCAGTGGGACAGTAAGTACTGGGTACTGTGTGACTGCCAGGGCTCCAGACTAACTTTTTTGACCACCATCCCAAAATCGTCCCCAAAAACATTTTGAACCGTCTCAAAGTGAGTGTATGTCGTCCCCAAAAAAAGTGTTTGTGCGCGTGTGTGTGTGTGTGTGATGTCAGGTCTGAGCTTCTGAGGTGGAGAGGAGCCCGCTAAACTTGCTGCTGACCTATTATCGATATACGATTTGTGTAGAAACAAAAAGGGGGGGGGGGGAGATCAAGGGGATATGGGGGGTGGGGGGGGGGCACTAATCGGCACTGATTAAACTTCTAATATATAAATGTGCGCTCTGGCCATAGACTGTAGGGCTGTATGGGCTCCAGTTCTTTCAGTCCGAGTTCTCAACTCGGTCGAAAACGTTTAATAACTCAGATCAGGCTTCTTTTCTTTCTCTTTTTTTAATCTTTTTATCTTTCTCTTACGATTGAGAAATAATGCTCATGAGTCAACATTGGGTCCAGGCTTTAACACCTGTGGATTTTTTTTCTTTGAGAACTCTTTTTTTGAGAGGTTTTGTACATTCACAAGAATAAGCGCCGCCGTCTTATACAGTCAATGGTAGTGACGATGATATGCGCATTTTCAGTGCAAAAAAAAAAAAATTCCGTCCCGTCTTCGTCCCGGGGGCTATTAATTATCGTCCCATATACATATATTTAGGTCCCCGCGACGACGGGACGGCGTTAGTCTGGAGCCCTGGTGACTGCAAAGACCCACTTGGGCTATATCTTTGCATTAATGAATCGTTAGCAAGGAACAGTCATGAGGCTTCAACCAAAAATGAAATTATGTGCTAACAAAGTTAGAGGTGGTGCTGAAGTGCTGAATGCCGAACGTCGGGGGAAGGGAACAGTCTGATTCCCAGTTTATTCCAACAGTGCCTCTATGTGAGCAGCTAAATTTAATTCTCTTTGACCAACTGTGACAATCTGTCTAGTGCCTGAACACAGTTCACTGACTACACTGTCTGTCACTGTATGCTGGCAACTCATGTCAGTGTCATCTTGCCCTTTTGCTCAACATTTGTCACCTTGATTGACATAGCTGCATGACAACAAAGGAAATCACGGTGTCTGAAAGTTACTTTAATTGAGCATTAAATTAAATAAAGAGAGCAAGTAGTAGGTTACTGCAAGAAATAGTGTGTTGGGTGCTTAGAAAAGATTAGCAGGAGCAGGAGGTGTCGAGGTGATTAGTCAGAATGGGGAGGGATGGGAGGGAGGTTCATTGCCAAATTAACAACTTTGGCCTTGAGGCTGATCTAAACAGGATTTACCTGTCGCTGTCCTGAGGTGACTCGCTTCACTCATATACCCGACACAGCTGCCGGGCCTAAACTCCCAAATACCTTGATTAGGTGCAGACACGTGTTTGTTTGTGTGTGTGTGTGTGTGTGTGTGTGTGTGTGTGTGTGTGTGTGTGTGTGTGTGTGTGTGTGTGTGTGTGTGTGTGTGTGTATGTGTGTGTGTTTGCGCGTCTTACAGTCTCCCTCCTCTCAACTTGGTTGCTTTTGATGACATTTCTGACATTTGTACCAAAAAATACCATCTAAATAACTCCCATAAGCATAAAAATAATTTCTGACATGCAAATGTATGTTGTAACTAGACCTGCTTGGAACAGAAAGGTTTCTGTTTCTCTACTCTAATAGCAATGTGAATCCAATCACCACATGTTGCAGTTCCTTTAACCTAAGTCAGCAGAAAGATTAGGTACATGATAAACAGATCATAATGTCATCAGTGCTCAAGGTAAATCAGTGGGGGAACTGTGGAGAGGAGATAACAGCGATTTGGTGAGTGATTCCGGGCATGGTTGTCTTTTTGAATTTTACATGTTCCTACTCAGGCCTCGACTTATAAACAAACACAGCACTCTCATCATCAGGTCATAGTGGGATGTTGCCAGGCTGTTACCAACCCTATTATTCTAAAACCATAAAACAATAACTGTCAGCCACAACTGACAAGACTGGGACCAACAACTGGACTGGTTCCATCTCGTACTCCATACCTCTGCAAATTGAGACCAAACTGTCAGCCCTCCTGCTCTCGAACCAAAGAACACTCCTATATCCGCCTTTTGCCCTAGGGATGTATCAGGATGGTTTACACACTAAAAACAAACAGGCGTATTGCAACAGCAAGAGAAATGGATGTGGGTTTGGATGAGGTGGAAGACAGAAGGTGGAGAAATGGAATGGAAAGAAGAAGGCAGGATCAGGGTGCACAAGTCGGAGAGAATGCGGTGGGAGAAAGGGAGGGAGGGAGAGGTATTGCAGAGTGAGAGTAAAAGTTGTCATAAAACGACAATAATAAAAGGCCTCAGTGCCACCCAGTCACCACATCAAGGCTCATGTAATGACAGGCGGCACAGACCACATGTTGTGTGTGTGCCTCCTTGTATCACTTCTTAAAATGTGGCCCAGTTAACCAAGTAATATCACGGACCACACCCGGAGTGGCCAATCAGGATTGGGCTGCCCTATGTACAGTGTCAGTGTGTGATCATGCGTACAGGCTGCCGCCTCATAACATGCACAGTAGGTATCAAACGTGAGCCGCGGGCCGTTGCCCTCGCTGGAGTTCGCACCGCAAAAAAAAAAAGGGGGGAAAGAGAAAGAGAGAGTCTGGACGCATCCACCCTGCCCCTTCGCAAGACAGTGCAGCGTGCAGCATGTAGGTGAAGAGAGAGGAGAGGAGACGCAACAGCATGACAGAAAATGGAAAAGAAAAAAAACAAAGGCGGTGTGGAAAAAGCCTGCATCAAAAACAGAAAAGCCCTGGAGGCTGATGCAGCTAAATGTGAAAAACTAGGGAAGTTTTTCAAAAGTGTCTGAGGGTGACAACAACGATGACACGGGTAAGCAATCTAATATGACGATAGCAGACTAAAGTAAAGGCGTTCGTTGGTGTTTTAGGGATAGTCATGGCTCCTTAAAGCTCCACAGAGAAAAAGAAGATATTATACTGTAGACATGATCACTAGTGTATAAGAAGGTTGCATTGGAAATTGCAATACATTGTAATGTATTGGAATGTGGACTATTTTTGAAGAATTACTATACATATATGTGCATATATATAATATGTATATATATATACATATATATGTATATATATATACACACACACACACATATATATATGCACAAGATAGATATCTTCACAAGTTTGTAATGTTGAAGAGAAAGATGTAACAATATTTTTTTAGCATGAAAATAAAGTGGTTTTAGTAAAGTAGTCGTGTGTTTAAGGTTGTGAATGACAAAAACATAAATAAATAATGAATAAAACAAAAGACATTTTCTTTTTAACAAAAAATCCCCCCAAAATATATCAGGGGTGGGGGGTTAAAGAACATTCTTTTTTTTTCTTTTTCTCACTTACTAGTGAACTTAGAACAAGCCATTTTGATTCACGTTCATAAACTAGTCTTCTACAGTTTGTATTCGGCTAGCAAAATGCCGGTTCAAGTGAACGAACACATTGCTGTAAAACCGAAAGCTCCCACTGCCTGCTTACTGTGGGCTGAACCCGCAGTGACGGTAACAGCCAATCAGCACATCGTTGTCACAGAGGTGACAGCCCATAACAAGTGCATAAGCGGACTCGCGCACACACACACACACAGTCCACAATCAGAGCACTGATGCAGTGATTACTAGTGATGGGAAGTTAGGGACATTTCAAAGATTCGGCTCTTATGGCTCGGATCCCTTAGAAGATCCCTCTTCCGTCTCCCAAATGGCTCTTTATGTATTATCACTCCTAGCTTCTATTTCAGCCTAGTTTAACAATTATGAATGTTTTTGTGTTGGTTCAGAGTTTTCATATAGGAATGGTAGTTTTTTTAAAAATCACAAATTACAATTATTTACCACTTCAATCAAATTGAACAACTGAGCACAGAACCAGAGCAAACAAATCAAATAAATAAAGTCAACATCACAACACTAAGTCTTTGGTTCAGTTTGCCGTCTCCAATGTTGTTGAAATACAGCCAGATGCTGCTTCTCTTTTGTTTTTCGCTCATTTGACTTTTTACCGAAGTTCTGGTAATCAGTCTCCCTGTCCCCCGTCTCCCCGTCTCTCTGTGAGGACCTGGCCCAGCCTGTACCACTGCACTAGCTGTCTTTGGAGAGTCTGCCCCCTTCCTTCTTTCAAATAATGGTATGATCCTAGTCTGTCCTTGCATGTGATTGGCTGCATTGTCTGTCAATCAAAATGAAGTTCCTGCCTGCATGGATCCTCAAAGGAGCTGCTGTCAGCTGAAAATTCGGCGCTCCCCAATGGGAGTCGGCTCTTGTCGTTCACTAAAAAGAATCGGCTCTTAGAGCCAGCTCATCACTAGTGATTAAAGCGGAGAATTTTGCCTTGCACACAGACACACACACTCAGTACACATTCAAAGCGCTGCATGCAATGAATACAATGGTCAATGTTGACTTGCGCTACCGGTATCCTGCAATATAAAAAAGTATAATACAAGAAATGTTTTGAAAACGTTGTTTATTTTTTGAAAACTATAATTTACCCAGGGTCTGCAGAGAGTTGTGCTGCGGTCTGGTCGTGGACTGCGATCCACCTATTGAGGACCCCTGCCATAGAAGGTGCATTTTAAACATAAATGTGGAAAAATAGATGTTGTTCTGTGTACCAAGACTGAATATTCTGCATCCTGAACAGTGAATATATCATTACCAACTGTTCCTACTAAACTTTATATCCAAATGCATTTCTGTAATATTCAAAACAAAAGCATTCTCTCGTCCAGAAAATATTTGCTGTTATGTTTTTTTGAATACTTGAGGATACTTTTTTACAAAAAGTAAAAAGTGTGACAGCAGATATTCAGCAATGCTGTCAGCTGTGTAGTTTAAGTTGAGTTGCTAACATTATCTTTAGATTAGATTAGATTCAACTTTATTGTTACTGCATTGTTTATTGTTAAATTAGCTGCTAAGGAACCCAGACTAAAACTGCAGCACTAAGACCAATGAGTATTTTGATAAGTATTGATTTGAAAAGTATTCTATTCATTGTTTGTCGATTAAACCTTGTAGATTCAATGAGAAGAATGTGTTTTTTCCTTGTCTGAAATATTAGCTAGCCTTTCGTACGGTGTGGCGAAGTCCTGCCCCTTCCGGTAGACCACATGGGACCTATGAAATCATAAAAACTGAATGGGTTTCAATGGGGAGAAAGTAATTATTTTCTGGTCCCAGTGGTTCTATACCCCATATATGTTGTTTGTGGATTCAAATGATATTTTTTCATCTCAAGAATCTGAGCTTTTATTGTGCAATTACTTCTGTGTAAGGATGTGGAGAAAACGCTCTGAGAAAGACTACATGTCGCGTATGTAACGTCACGTCATCGCTCTTTCCTTCCACTTCTCGCCATCGGCATTACCGAAACTCTCCACATGCCCCAACTTGTGATGATTTTCAACCTCTTTCAATGCGGGAAAAAGCGGTGAAGTGGAGCAGAGAGATCGCCATGTCTGTGCCAGAGTTCCCAGTGTGGGTGGTGACGTCTATCATTCCGTCAAGAGCAGCGAAGAGCTGTAGTTCACAGAGTGGCTTCACACAAAACCCCAATTACCAAACTTCTTGGTGCTAAATTGTTGTCTTCTTTGCATGAAAAATGATCTTTAAAAACCACAAACAACATATGTGAAATCCATGGCACAATACGAACGGGACCAGAAAATAATTGTTATCTCCTCATTGACACTCATTCATAAAAATTCTGTTTTGAGGACCCATGGACCGGAAATGGAAGAGCAGGACTTCGCCACTCCATATGCAAACTATAGTCAGGGCACATTTCCCATCAGGTCATAGACGCAAGCATCAGCTGTAAAACAACTGATTAAATACACAATGGTTCCTACCTTGTGTTGCTCAGGAGCAATGGATGATGGAATCTTGTCAATGTACAGGGATACTCGAAAAAGATTTCTATCGTTGAGTAACTGTTTTTTACATGGGGTCGATAATTCTACTACATGCTAAATAAAGGAGCCCATTAAGGATATATACTGGCCTTGTAGCAGATGCCCTTACCCACCAAATATACTGTACAGCACAACTGGCATACATGTTCAGGACAAGTGGTTCAGCTTTGTGCAAAGAAGAGAAACAGGAGCTTAAATTGAAAGATGCCAAGTAAAGATGTCAGAAGTATTCCCAGATAAACCTGATAGTTATTAAAATTAAAATCAGCAAAGTTTAGCCCTGCTGTGTGACAGTCTGTGTTTACCACAGTCTGCTGCCCTGAAAAAAGAAAACCAGACAAGGAGCTATGGAGTCATGGAAGGACCTGAACCCAGGAGAGAAAATTCTGTTCTATTTCACAAACACCTTGTAGAAATGAAGAAAAACACCCTGTAGAAAGCCACAAAAGAGTCTCTGTACACTAAAAACGCTGTTTCAGTTATGACGTCTAGCCAGGACAGATCCGCTGAGGACACAAGTGAGATGGAAAGACAGAGAAGAGAAAAGCAAGCTTTATTTGGTTAACAACTTCCACGAATCGGCATTGAGGAAAAATGTGTGTAATTTGGCTCTGTTTGTTTTGCATTACTACATAAAATATATCGGGATTACTTCATTACACATCTAAAGTCCAATGAAAGTGAGATGGGGTGAAAGTCTAATGTGGGGAACCGCATTTTTTGTATGATGGATTTTAGGTAAAATATCAAGTGTGTATAGCCAGAACAAAAAACTGCAGCATAGCACAGAATGTCGACCCAACCATCAATAGTTATAGCAAACTACAAGAGCATAATGATGTTAAGAATCTAATCATGTAATGATGAAACACTCTTCAGTTAATACCTTGTGTCTAAAAGTAATGGTATAGAAAATGTGACATTAAGCGGCTAAACACTTACTGGTACTGGAGTCAAAGACTAAAACAGCAGCTTTCTGTGCACGTGATCTTTAGTTTACTTGGATAATCGTGGCTCTTATCATAAAGATTTCCTTATGTCGCTGCCAGGATTGTGTAGTTTGAATCCGTGCCCAAACATAAATTCTTTCAGTTCATCAGAGTTGAGGGTGGAATTTTTCTGAGCATGTATCAAAAACCTGGCCTTGGAGTAATCACATTAGCAAGTGTGTTCAGGTCCTGCTGGTAGAAAACGACTCTTGACTATGGTAGTGGGGATAATTGGTGTGTTCCCGACGCCTTTGTTGTGAATGGAATCTTGTTAGGGTCTGTTTTATAGCCAGATCAGGGGAGAGAACAAGCTAAGTGAAAAGACCAGGCAGAGAGAGGAAAAATAGAAGAGCGGGGATCTTAGATGCTCTCAGGGCCAAAACCACAGATAAAAATCTAACCGCAGAATGAAGGCCAGATTGCTCTAATTCAGCATCATCTCAAGGTTTTTTTTCCCCCTCTGCATGGATAGAGAGAGGGGCACTATCCTCCCCTGTCTGCCCACACCCACTCTTTTTCTCCATTCAGATTTACTGCTCTTAAATTGTTTGCCCTCTGCTTTTAATGGCCATCTCTTGCTCATCAGCTCTTAAAATAAACACCAGGCCCTGGATTACCTTCTCTATCACAACTGCACTCAAGCGGACGTACTTGTAGCGACTGGGGCCCTCAGCTTTGCTCTGTCTGGCTTGCCTTGTCTGCAGCATTGGGGGCACGCTCGCCATGCATGTTTGGGTTGCCGGAGGAGCACTGTGCATTAAAGCAGAGCAGCAGAGAGAATGGAAACTCAAGTAGGGCTCAGGAGCAGGGTGGTCTGCATCTAATTATTATTATTAGACCAATCAGATGTTACCACACAAAGGGCACCTAACAGAAGGGATGAGTGCCGTCTCTGTAGCTGGATGGATACAAGGGAGTGAAAACGATTGGGTGTAATACTCAGATGCTGCCCCAGCTTTTAAATCATTAGCAGATAATTCCAAAGGATTTCTAATCAAGAGCACAGTTGTGATGACAGATTGCATCCAGTAAAAGACCAGTGAGGGTGGCTCAGTTGGTGTCTGGTTAACCTCCTCTCCAAGGCCCACACACCCACCCTAAGAGTGGCACACCCTGCAAGAACCGTCTACCTCCAGGTTGGTCACATCAGTACACACACATTTTCAGTGCACATGTGTTTACTAGCGAGCGTGACTTCCATTTATGTGCATAAACTGTGCCCACAGGCATCAGGTGCAAAGTGGGTTCAGGTGGCAGTGGTGAGCGGGGACTGTTGTGTCGCAGGGTCTGGAGAGAACTCCAGCACTCTCTGCTGCAGACAGCGTTTGTTGTCCTGCTATGATGCACATGAGTGTATGCACTCATGCACCGCCTCTGAAACATACACAAACAACACCTAAAAACATACTTCACACGACTTCACTCCTGTGGACATAAAGGGAGCCACTGGGGATGTAAGCCTAATCTTTTCAGAGGAAAAGCAGATTGTATTTGAAAAATGAAAGTGGAAATGAGGCAGGCTCATGTTCAGGGGGGATCATTCAGTGGACCAATTCACATGCAAATGTCAATACGCTGTGCTTAAGTTTAGATTCTGACTTTAATCACTCCACCAAACACACACACTTTACACACACTTTTCAGGTACCAATCTTTCCCAATTTTAAAACCTATTGAAATCCCACATGAAATATTGTTTAAATCATTGATTCCCAAACTGGGGTACTTGTACCCCCAGGGGTACGCAAAGGGACGTAGGGGGTAGGCGGAAAAAAACAAACAAAAAAAAAAAAAACGTGATTTGAAAACAGCCTGATTACATAAATGTAAATAAATCTATTTTGTGATAAACACTTTAACAGATTTTATTTGTATGCCAAATTTGGGAGGTGGGGGTGGCGACAGGCTTACGGACGCATTATTTTTTCTAGCTGCTATAAGTGCGTGAGAGTAGGGGGTACATGACTGGAGGTCAAATGTCTGAAGGGGTGCGGGCTGTGGGAACCACTGGTTTAAATGAAAACTTGCACTGATATATGAAGAGGCTCTGCAGCCCAACTGATTACAAGGACTAACCATTCATATTTCAATATTGTAAAATGCTCAATATGTGTACAACATAGTCATTTTCTTTCATTTGAATGTGTAAGTATCTTCTAGATGTGATCAATTACAAACACCATCTCTATTTTTTTTTCAACTAACTGAGATGGCTATCTGTTCTAAAATGACAGGTTGTCTGGATTGGTCCACTTCCAATGACAAATGTTTGATATATCCTGAAATAGTATATCCCAAAGCAGAGCAAATCTAATATCCTCCTTTTTTCCCCACACAATATTCCTGTTAATCCTAAAATCACATATAGACTTTCCTTAATGTTGAGCTGCCATCTGCATATGACATTAACTTGTTTATGCACACTTTCACTCTGCTGCCCTCCATACACTATAGTGATCTTACTGGTTTCTTCCGGCAGTATTCAGTGCTCTGGTTACTCACTCAGTGGGCTGTGGTGCCACCAAAACTGCCCAGCACTGCATGGCAACTGGCTGTGCCAACCAGGCCAGTCACTGACACAACTTGGATATCACCCAGGAAAGGTACACCCAGGGAAAAAAACAGCTATGTGACCATGGCAACTGACTTCATCTGCTTTTGTGGATGTATATGCCAGACTAATAGTGCTTTAAGTGCTTTGAGATGACTTTTTTTGTAACTAATTAGAAAATAAAACATAATGTGGATTAGACATATCACATGGAAATACCGAACATGTGTCAGCATGATAAAAAAAAATCCAAACAAAGGATGCAATTTCATAAACTTCTTTCCCAGATAATCTGCTCCATATTTCAATTGCTCACCAGGGGGAGAAGAGGGAGAGAAAAAAAATGTGTTTTTTTCCATCTTTTATGAAATTTATGCATCGAAGCTGCCAATAAGATTTCTAATGAGTCTGAAATTATAGACAAGAGAGTCGAGTGCTGACAGTTGATGGGTATAATGAGAATATTACCATCCAAAACGTTGCCTATGAAATGGAGCTGGCCGTCCATGTGAAAGGCAGGCGAGAGTGAACAGACGAGAGTGAACATTCCAGGTGATTTTTGAGTGGGGGCCCAGAGCTGGCCAGAGCCCTGCCCTGGAGAGTCTAAATGATACATGTGCAGAAGGGGGACCTGGATGGAAAGTCATGAAGGAGTAAAAAGAAAGACTAGACTGAGATATGATGCAGATGAGAACAACCGCGATGGATGAGCCAGACTGAACAGGAGTCATCATTAGTCTGTGAAAGAAAAGGACCATTTAGCGATTGTAGTCTCCTTTATTCTCCCTAACTGCTTCCTCAAAGTGTAAATCACTCTCAGTTTTCTTTTGTCCTGTGTGAGCAGCGCGTTTGCTGTTCAGCTGCTGTGAGACGTGGCAAGCTATTTATTTATCCCATTTATCTGAACATTTACACTGGCAAACGCACAAGCAGTCGCATTAGTGCCTAGTATGCATCCACCTTCCTCTGACTGCAACTGATGAGACAGAAGCGACCAATGCATTTAAGTGAGGGGGGGCAGCCAGGTGTTCCTGCAGACTCTCCAAAACACTTCTGAACTCTTATTCAAATGTACCACTAATTAGACAAGTTAGCCTGGTAAAAAAAAAATTATCTGCTTAAAGCTGCTCAGGATCACCGAGAAACAACTCAATGACTTGAAACTCAGGGTTTTTGAATCATTTGCATCAGACCACTGCTTAAAATTGTCAACTTAGAGCTTCAACTTGGAAAGCCACATTGACAATTGACACAAATTGTTGTATAATGTCACACATCAACGGCAGCACCCATGCAGAACCCAGCGACCTTACACATCATGTAGTGTCCCTCATACAATGCCTAAGAGATGAATTTTGCTTATTAATTTCTCGAAACTTGCCCAAAAAAATTCAAACCATCATCACAGAACATGAAACAAAATTAACAACAATTTTAGATCAAAAAGTATGGACTGTACTTTACAGTCAGTAGCTTTATTCCTTTATTTGGGAACAGAGCCCCCCACCCATGTGACCCGATATATTCACTCTGTTATTTCAGGGAACAAAAGCGGGGCTCTTGAGGCCATGGGTGGATCCATGAAAGGAAGAAAGGAGTCCTGCTCCTGGTCCGGGCTGAATAGGGGCATTTCACACTTAGAGAGGCCTGTTTACTCTCCCTCAATAATGGGTCTAATTTTCTGATCATTATTGAGTAATTCCATCCACCCCCACACCCAGCGTTTAACACTTTCTTCCATCACTCATGGTACCATGTTCTTTTCTATGAACGGCTCAAGGCCTCAGTCCTAAATGATGTACCACACTTCAGTTGCTCTAAAACCCACCAGGCCTAAATCCTGCCAAGCAGTGCCGCTATGCCTGTATATATCTGTCAAGACACCTGAAAACATTTGGCACAAATCAAAAGGCCAAATAATCGAATTCACAGAAAATTAAGGACTGCTTCTGTATCACTATTTCTCCAGCCACGTCCCCCACACACGTGGATTTATTCGCTCCTGTGATAGGAGCCGCGATCCTCCATTTTGTTTTGGACCTGAATCCACAGCAACACCATCACATTGAGTAACAATATTCACTCTGGTACAAAAATAAGAAAATGGGGGTGGTGTGTGTGTGCGTGTGTGTGTGTGT
>CAESWR010001486.1:108281-123927 GCA_903171835.1 Mullus surmuletus | reverse complement strand
GTTGAAAATGTGCAATATCTATATATCTTTAGAAAATAGGCTTTAAATGAGTAAATAAAGATTAAAAGTAGGCCAATAAATGAAGAAATCCGAATCCTCATAGAGTGAATGAGGCCTCCCTACCCTGCTTTGTCCTCCTCCCGCCTGTACCTGACCTCGCAGAGGCCGTGCTGCATCTCTTTAGACCAATTAAAGGGTGGTCTTCATAACCTGAGGCCCCCCCACCCCATGGCCACCTGACCCTTCATTAGTGGTGGAGGGAGCTTCTGCTCTGTCCTCTTGTGCCCAGCTGAGTGTCCCTGACCCTGGCCTGAGCCTGATGCTGGACCCCTGACCGCCAGCTCAGGCTGCTGACAGGGTGCCAGAGGAAAAGGAATGGAAAGATAATGCAAAAACTGATTGGAGTTGTGTGAAAGGGATATCAGCAGATACTGTACGGTTCTTTTTTTCCTTTTTTCCAACTCTGATAGACTGCTTTAGCTTGCTGCGGTTTTATACAGTAATCAGGACAAGCTGCGGCGCCTGCCATTGTACTCACAGTTATCTGTTTATTATTAGGGAGTAAACAGACACAAGATGACATTTTAAAGAAAAGGAGGAAAAAGAAAAGAGAAGATCCCCGCTCTGTGTGTTGATGTGGCGAGCAAGTGATGCGTTGAGATCCATTGAGCTCAGTACCAGCATGGGTTTGCACTTATCTGAGTTTACAAACCGGCATGTTACTATGTGTGAAAAATCTGCAAGCAATTTGCAGAGGCTGCGTGCTAACGTGCCCAGGGTGGGCCGCGGGGGGAACCAGCCACGGGAAGAGGCACGCACGGCACATTCCAGACCCACAAAAGGCGCTCTGCTGCCTGGCTGCGCTGCAAAACAGGCTGGCCTCTTCCAACCTCTGTCTCCGGAGCCCTCAGTTTACCCCTCCCCACCTCCAGTGCCGCCACAAATATCTCCATCAACTCCACTATTACATTTTTCAGCAGGTTGGTTGACACAGAGGCCTGTTTCCAGCAGACACAGATAAATCTTTCACTTTAAAGGGCAAATCAAACACACGGACAAGAATTGTATTTGACCAAGAAATACAGGGGGATGTTGGGTGTGTGCTTAAAAATGAAATAAATAAATAGGAACATCTTATCTTATCCTCTATCTGCTCTTAAAAGCAATGAGATCAAGGTAAGCTTATTCCAGATTACCTGAGGCTGTTTTGTTTCATTGCAATTCTCTTCAGAGAATTATAAAAACAATATTGTCTCCGCTGGGGGAGGTGTAGCATGTTAAGACTTGTAGACGTTCGTCGATGGATATGACGGTTTTTATGAGCAGGGCTGTACAGAGTGGAGGGACAGATGACATAAAGTATATTCCACCCAAAGTTTAGGCAGGCCTTCTGCTGGTGCAGTTAGTGATGATGTCTTCTTTGTTACACCGACCTCTAAATGAAAGCTTCACCTCTTTAGACATCCTTTTTTTGGAAGTTCTCCAACTGCCTTCACTCACCACTGTCGAGAAAGAATGCACTGCTGGATGAAGGAACCGCCCTGTGTGTCTCACAAATGTGTATGTGTGTGGTATGTGTGCACGTGAGAGTGTAACCATGCAGGGACAGGCCAACTCAGCACCACAACCAGCCATGACTGAGTGTTTTCTCACTGTGCCAGCCAACAGACGACTGCTGCTCACACTGCTGCCAGTGCCGGCTGAGTATATAACAGACAGACACGCACCGATGCAGCTGAGACATTATATCCCTTTTTACTTGACCACTTCAAATATAGCACTTTGGTTAGTTGAAAAGAAACAAGCAATGTAATTAATTAATTTATTTATTTACCTATGTATTTATTAATCTATCTATCTATCTATCTATCTATCTATCTATCTATATTTTTCAAATGTATTTATTGAATTATTCATTTTAGCCCCATGTGTATGTGCGTGTTTGTATACGCATGTACGTATGTAATTCAAACAAATAATCTTGCCAAAGTGGCCGGTGTGGGAGACGCACCTCAGCCAGCTTTTTGTATTGGCCAGTGGCGTGTTCATTTTCAGCTGTAGTTGAAAACCAGCAATGTCATCAGTAAAACACAAGGCGCCCAGCCTGCAACAGTGGATCACGTTTAGCAAATTCTATTCTCTTTGATTTTGCATTCCAGATGGGATTTGACAGAAGTTTTTCCATTTTTAATGGAAACGTCAAACATTCTAAAATGCTCAAAGTGAGATATCATGTAATTTCTGCAGTATAGTTAGCAGCTGTGCCCTAACTATAAACCTCGTTGTCTTTGATCTACAGCGTCAAAACATTTGGCTGACATACATCACAGAGAATCACAAGCACACAGGTTTATCAATAGGCTCAAAGGAGAGCAATGTTACAGCATATCTCCTGTTATGAAAAGATCTCTATGCATACTTATTGGGAATTATAATTTCAACATGAAATGAAATGGATCTCCTGGTTCAAGTATTAACTTGCTGCTTAACTAAGCTCGAGGGCTTTACTTGTCTTTTGAAAGCCATGAGAGCTAAACGCCAAAGTCAGTTTTTTCACACACACATACGCACACACAGGCTCACACACACAGGGCCCGTGAAAGAAAGTGAGCTGAGACAACATGACTGGGTTTCCAAACCCTGCGCTGAGCTGAGTGCTCGAGCAGAATGCCAACGTTTGCTGCCGGTTTGAAGGTAAAACCAACGGCAAACAGAGCCGTTACACTGCGTGAGACTTGAAAACATCCTACACGATTCAGTGAAATTAACACACTGTAATTAATGTCAGCCATGTCTTGAAAATGCCAACGCAAGCTCTGTCTTTATAATGAGTAATACAGCTTTTTCTGAGCCTGAAACACACCAGGTGTTTGACAATTTATAATGTGTCAGATGAGCATCATTCATCATTCAGCTGAAATAACTGGTTGATTAATATTACAGCGTTAAAATAAGTAATATGTTTTGACTGAAATATTCAAACTTAATGTAATTTTCATTCACTTCTAATATACCATGCTTAATGCATCTTAATGCAACACTTTTACCACATGACATCAGATTTAAAATTTTTTTGCATGGCAATATTTTAAATAAAAAAGCTGAAATTGTTATAAAGATGCAGCATGCACTCTTCACATTGGGCAGAAAGCAAACATCTGTCTTGTCTAGACGCATATCCATGTTACAGTTGTTGGCGTGTAAACAGCCATTGAGCAACTTCATTTATTGCTTTTGTTCTCTGCATCTTGCAAGATGTGGTGCTGAAACACAGAGGTGACCAAACTGTTTCAAGGGGAAGAGGAAATAATGAGACAAGCTACTGGCAGGCACAAGACGCAGGAACATATGAAAATGCAGAATAAAGAGGTTACTGCTTTCTGCTCATCCCTGTTTTCCTGGCATGTTCAAGGAAAAAAGGGAAACTCAACTATTGGCAACAGGCACGGAGTCAATTGCCTATATTTAGTGGATTCACTGGCCCCATAAAATCCTAGCCGTTTCGGTGCAAGAAAAATGGTAGCTGAGTTGTTAACACGTTCACAAAGAAGACATTTTCCCTCTCAACTCCACACATATTCACAGAATTACAATCAGCTTTTGGCCATGTACGTTTGAGAAAGAGAGGGAGGGAGAGAGGATGAAAAATGAACTGAATAACCACTTAATTTTACACAATTTTTATGATAGATGGTGCAGACAATGCATGTTTGCATTACACAGCTTCACTATTTATTAAAAAATGAATTTTCTGCAGACTGTGGAATATCTCTTAAGCACAATTACATTTTGAATGCACTACCTTTAATTGTAACCATGTATATATCCTTACTAATACTTCAAATTCAAATTATTCTAATATCATCAATATCAATGTCATATCTAATATAATGTCAAACCACTGACTCTACACATTTTTAGTGGTTGCACCATCCCATCAAATGGAAGGAATCTTCGTATCTTTGGATATTCTTTCTTAATATGAAGCCAGATGGATTGCAATGTAATTTGCAATCCATCTGGGGTAAGTAATTCACAATTGTTTTTTATTTTATTTCAAATTTTATGAATTCAAAATTACAAAATAATAAAATGATGTGGTTATGGACAAGGTTGGCTACAGATCATAAACTGGATTGACTCACCGCCAAAGCCCTATTTCAAGTTATCAAACTTTGTGGTCACAATGTGATTGTGCGTCTGGTATCATTAGTGGTCATAATGACCACGGGTGGTCAGCAATGTGGGGAGTGCCTGGACTCTATATGTAGCACTTATGGACTCCAGGCCAAAAATAACAGGGCCGCGCAGAATAATCGTCCCTTTCACTCCCCTACTACCATGACATCACGCAGAACCACAGCCAGCATGAGAGCAACAGCAGTGTTGTGGCTTTGAGAGACAGAGGGCAAAAGCACACAAATAGACAGATCATGAGCTGGAGAACAGATAGAAAAAAAGCAACTGGCACTGGCTTCCTCTTTGTGATTTTCTTCAGGCCCATACTCATCGATGTTCAGTGTGCAAATTGTGGATCATAGAAAAGACATTTCAATATGGCGAAATCAAACATTAATTTAACCTGCTTGAATTCAGGCCTGATGCGACACCCTGGTTGATAAAGTAAAATTTGCTACGTTGTGATTGCACCCAACATCAATTCCAAACCATATCCAAGGTGACAATCACCAGCTGGGCCAAGAAAGAAAAAATCTGAATAAAGGCTTCAGGAAAGTAAAGCCCACAACTAATGCAGTGTTGAACGCTTTGCAATCAGACAAATAAAGGGGCAATCTAGCATACAATCAAACTAGAGATTTAACCCGCTCTCTTGCCAACAGCTAGGGACCTCCTCCTTTTGAACAAGGGATGCACTATGGACTACACCCCCTCTTTTTCTGTCTCTCTCTCTCTCCAGTCTTTCCTCTCTGCCAGTCTGAGAGGCGTGATGCCAACCTGTTCCACCATTGGGCATGCTGCCTTGCCCTTTATGCAAATGGAGTGCCGCCATCCCTAACTCACAACCCCCACTGTCTCATCGTTGATGTCTGTGTAGCCCCCCACCCACCCCTTGGCCTCTTGTCTACATATTATTTTTCTTTTCTCTTTAAGCTTTCTTTCACGATATTTGACATTTTTTACATTTAGATGAGGCAGGTTACAGAGCTCAAGGTATAGCCATGAGTTATTAATTAAACCTTGATGATGTGAGGTCTTGGATCTTGAATGAGGTGAAAAGCTCGGTGCACAGTCTGGTAGCCCTGCACTTTGTTTCATGGCCTCATCCTGCACAGGCAAATACTTAGGACAAAAACAGTGGTGTGGGCGTATGTGTCTGTACGAGTTGCGATAAAAGACAAAAAGAATTAAATAAACACAAAAGGTGGTGCAGGTAAGAGGCAAAAAAATAATGAACGCAGGAAGTTAAGCATTGGTAAAGTTGCATTTATATTAATTAAAACATGTTTCCAAAATGTTCACAAGGTCACACTGTGTTGCCATTGAAATACCATCAAATCACAAATGTCAAAATAAAAATTGTTATTAATATCAGCTAATTATTATGTCATATTAGACAATTGAATTACTGTGTGTGAGGACTGCACATAAGAAATTGTTAGCAAAATAAAGGGCTACAAACAAAATTGACTAAAGATAGGCAATCATGTTTTTCATTCACAAGTTGGTAAATATAAACAGAAAAGGTTTATAATTTAGTAAACAGAGACCAGGAAGAAGACTTGGCTGAGAATTAAGAGAAACTAGGGAAAATGCTAAATGCTAAAAGAACACTGAAAACTAAGACCAATAAGAAAGGACTAATGGAAAGAAAATTTGAAAACAAAAAATTGCAGGGATGGTAATAGAGTAACAAAGTGGGCCGGAGGCTGTAGGAAGAGCCCTGCTAATGCTGTGAAAGCAGAGCTTTCACTTCTGCCGTAGGGCAAGTGTCGAGCGGCACAAACAGGGCACATGGGTCCACACAAGCTGGATGGATTCCGAGCCCACACAAACACACACACACCACAGGAAAGGAGCTCGGCCTAATACAAACACTGAGTGGCCAAACACACACACATGAACAGAAAAAATAATGTCTTTATGCCCTAAGTTTACAATGATATGCTTCTAGCTGGGGAAGAGGCTGAATGACATGGTGAAAAAATACAACAAAATAAGGCCGTACAAAAATGTACATGACCTGCATGAAGAGGTATCTTTGGCAAAATCTCCTTCAAGATAAATAAACAAAGACACGTACAATACTAACAGTCTGATCCAATAATTCAGCATTCCAGCAATTTCCAAATATAAACTTTAGGCCTTTATTTCCCAAGCCACACAATGGCAGCTCTAATCTTCCTGAAAGAAGGACAAACAAATAAATAAACCAAAACAGGTTAGTTGTGGGGGGATTAAGTATTTGATATCCTTTCCTCTTTTTAGTGAATGCCACCACAAGCATCCCTTTCCTTTCTTCCTAGGCATACTTCCTTTTCTGGAGTGTACAGTAATAAAGTTTTAAAAAACCTGACATGGTGCCAGCAAGTGGCAGCGGCTTGCAGCAACAACAGTAAAGCACTCAGAAAGGGTTATGGAGGCAAAACAAAGCATAGACAGGAAGCTATAAAAGCATCACCCGATGGTAAACAGTTTTCAGTCTAAACATCTGAAGTAGCATCAATTACTTCCTACAAATGAGTGACTGAAAGAAAGGGGTTTGTGATTTATTTTTAATTTATATAATTAGATAATAAGATAACACACAAGTTATATTTTGGCAGCTTCTTCCTGCATCACAGCACTGTTGATTACATTAAGCTCTTGTGTGAGTTTCATGACAAAATTCCCCAAACTTCAGATGTAATTATGTCATAAGCAGCAGGTAAAAAGAAAAAACAGATATGAAAAGAAATTTCAAGTGTGATTAGTTTCCATCAAGCTAAAGCCAATTGCAGATCAGTGAAAAATATAACATGCATGTCTATGCATATGTGGTGGAAGAAGGGAGGGAAATGAATGAGGCCTTTTCTTGCAGCAGGGCCCAGATCAGAGCTCTTAACTATGGGATTTGGTGCTGTTGCCTTTCTCCCCCTGGAGGGAGTAATTAGGTTAGGGAGGACAACTGCTGCATTGTTTTAACAGAGGAGGGATTGTGCAGGCCAAAGTCCCACTAGCAACATGCTTCCCTTACAACAAAAAAATGCCAAACGGATTCTGCAATGCTCAGACACACATCCACACTCACACAAAGAAACTGATTTTTTTTTCTTCTTTTTTTTTGCCGGGGGGGGGGGGGGGGGGGGGNNNCTCCTTTGGGTTTCTCACATAGGTAAAAATCACTCTTTTTATTTAGCAGAGGTTTTGGTACTGTGTGTATCCTATAAAATGTCAAATATAGTCCAACAGTGTCAGATATCCTCTTGTGTTGTTGAAGTTGTGGGATTTTGGCTCTTTGCGGGACTAAGGTTCCCTTTAGTGTAACTACATCTACTCTCTCCTCTATCCAGAGGCTTGGCAAGAAGCACTGCTCTTAACTAGTATAATATGGTTATGATGCATTTGCATTCCTTCCAATCCCAGAGGAAATACAATACGACTATATCGTGTTTTAATCAAGGTCCATTTCCAAGGAAAGTAAAAGGAGAATACAAACAGCCATAGCTATAAAGACTCTTTCTCAAATACGCTTCAAGCTCGTATAAATACACCCTCTGCTGATTGATAGAGAGTAAGTCAAACTAATCATGCTGCTAGAAAAAATAAAAAGAGATGAATTGCTCCCTGGTCTACTGTATTTAAAATACAGTGTATAGCCTCATTCATTCTCGCCCATTTTCCTCTCTTTCTTTCTCTACTTCTTTTCTGGAATCTCACAGTTTCTCCCCAGTTTATGTTGTTTCACTCCTTTCTCAAGGCCTTCAGTTCTTCCAAGTGTTAAAAAAAGAAACAAAAAGTGCAATACAATATATGCCCGAATATGCACTCACACCATCGCTTTTCACTTTCATCATAAATCCCCAAAGCCTTGTGGGGACCAATTTGTGGTCCCCACACGAGTCCAACTCTTGCTCACTTGGAAATACTTTTAGTCAAGCGGACAGAGATTGTAACAACAACAACAACAACAACAACAACAACAACAATAATAATAATACATGATTAATCATAAATAGGATAACTGTGAGTAAACGCATATGCGACTCTATCTCAAAGCTTGAGTCTTTGTCTGTCACAGCTTCCTACAGTTGGAAGAGATGATTGTGCTTAAATCCAGAGCATACTGAGGCCAGTTTGAGTTTCACTGGTCATGCTGAAGAGACAACCAAGCACCAGGTCTGAAACTGTGCTGACAAATACGGCATATATTGATTCTCCATGACTTTTTGCAGGTGATAACATCATTGAAACCACTTGATTCGAAGAATATGAAGTGTCTTAATGACAGGGGAGTAGGAAGTGGAGTGTGTAAATCTATAATCCATCATAATGAGTGTTGGAGGAACCATGAGTGTTCCACTCTGTGAACTCACAAAGTAAAGATAAATCTGGACCATCTGTGTTTTATATTTACTGTAAGCACCAACTTGAAATCTTCGTCCTGCACTGAATTTTCCAGTCAAATATACAACTTTCCATGTAATGCAGACTAATCCTGAAGCTATTTCTCTGAGCCTAAACAGAGCAGAAAGTTTATATCTAAATTCGCTCTCAGAGTACAGTGCAGCTGCGGCAGGGGGAGAAGTACCGCGGCTGGTCCAGAGGGAGAAGCCGCAGAGTTGTGTTTGAGTATAACCCTTAGGCCTGTTTGGCCATGTCTTTTCCACTAAACTCTATTTTACTCTTATCTTTTTTTTCTTTGACTGTGAAGTTGGTGAACAATTTTGCGCCTGCAGCAAACACAAGTATAGAAAAAGCTCACTTATAAGCGACACATGCAGACACTTCCACACAGCCAGTTAATGACACGCAAACTCCTGACTCCCAGCTCTGTTTGCTCACAGCTGCCAGGGCTCCTTAGAGTTCATCCGAGGTAAAGATATGTTATATTATGTAACAGAGTATAGATTTTCCACCCTTGGCCTCATGCCAATGTCCTGCTCCGAAGAGCAAGCTCTAGTGCTTAGTTCCCTGGGGTGACAGCAATTCCATGCCGGACAGGGTGGCCATAATACACAGACACAAACAAAGAGGGAAGGTGACAGAACAGGAAGAAATGAAATGGAACACAATCAGTAAACCAAGCAAGACAGCAAAAAAAAGTAAGACAAAATACAGAGAGGCAATCACACAGCCCTGTCATGCGAGGATGTTTTTTTTTTGGTCTTTTGGTTTATCACTTCGTCTTCACCGTTGTCTCATTGTTCCCTGTCACATTAACTCAGTAAATGCCTATTAAACCAAATCATAATATTGAAACCACTTCAACACTGACAGAAAAAAGTAGATTCTGAATGTTCGCAATCTTGTCTCCTTAAGTACATTATAGGCCTGCATGGTCAGTGTCTCAATTTATGCTCAGCTCTATTTTGAACAATTTTGCCTTGACTACAGCATGAGGTAATGTAGCGCAATGATGAAAGAAAGCCTCGGGAACATTTAGGTGCAATCAACGAGCCAATCGTTTCGTCTTCACACAGCCTCCATTTACAGAAAAGCCACGGAAGTGGTGAAAAGATGATGAATTGCTCAGACATCATCAGATGGCGTCACTGTGTAATGTCACCCATTGCTAAACAAAACGTAACTTCCAAATTGTTATGAGGCTTGATTATTGCATGGTATTGAGGTTTTTGTTATACTGAGGATGTACAAAGATACCTGTTTTTCTTGGCTAAGATCATGGACACAAAGGGATAACAACAGTGAAACAGCATCTGAAGCAGGTAAAGGTGGGGAATACGAAATGTAAGTGTAATGTATCAACATCTGAAACAAGGATGCATGATGAAAAAGTTCAAATTATTTGACAAAACTTAACTGACAATAAGAAACATTATAAAATTAAAAAAACACTGAATGTAATGGATGTAATAGTTATAATTAGCTAAGGGCAATGGGCAATGGAAAAAGCAATTACTCTATATAAGTTAGGTTATGTGAACAATGATGCTAAAAATTAACCAAATTAGCAATGCATAAATGGAGAAGTACTTGGCCAAGTAATAATTCAGTTGTGTAAACAGCTGAATGTAGTGGATGAATTCTATAGTTAGCTAAAAGCAACAGAAAAATAAGGAATTAGAGAAAAAAAATTGTATTGACTGTAAGACGGATGTAGTTGAAGCATTTAGCTGTGTGATAAATGTTGATTGAAAACTCGATTGACAGACACTGAAATGCGTGATTGAAACAGCAATTTTGGGTAAATACCAAATTTACCCAACTTGGTAGTTCCATAAGATTTAACAATAATTTCTTTCTTACAACTGATATTGTTAAACAATCAATGTAATGTCATTTTGGAAAATGTCAAGTGTCCTCGAAAAGGCACTTGCATCACTCTCACACACACTCACACACCACTACTATAAAACAGTTTTAGAGAGTTTGTTTTTTTTGTCAGAGAATGCACATCTGTGCCATGGAGGATGTGCATGTGCATTATTCATGTGGCACCGTAAAATATAGCTTGCACATATAGTTCTACTCCACATGACATAAGTTGGGTTTGTTTCTGAATGAGAAGGAGAAAAGTGGCCACATCTCAAGTCTTATTCATAAGCTAAAAATGTAAAGAAAGTTTATGTCTGAGAGATTGAATGAGCTGAAAAATCACCCTTATAAGTCTGTAAAAAGAGGGCCACAGTCGGACAGAGACCAGTGCTCAGATTTCATCCAGATTAATATGGCAGCTTTGTAATGAGCGGTGTACAGTATATATTTAGCCAGAGAAGTGAGATGTAGGTCAGAGAAACAGGCAGGCAGGACAGGCCAAACAACATATCCAGATTGGCCACATTGAGGTGACCTTTGAGTGAGCCTTCAATGATTCACAACAACAACTCAATCTATTTCTGTTGACCTGTGACAGACTATTACAGTGGCTTTGCACACTCCTTGTTTTTCCCAAACTTAAAGTATGCTCTTCTCCAGGGGAAAAAAACGATCATGATAATTCCATAAAACTTAGCATTTCAGTCTGAAATATGATTAGTTGATTAAAAGAAAGACCAGAGCGCTGTCAACACTGGCACCCTGTGTTGTTACTAGCACTGGCTCAAATACACTCAATGCAAGAACAAAGCATGTTCAGAAACATTTCCAATATAACCGATCAACGGAATATAATCAACTAAACATTAAACTAAACTAACTGAACAACAGCATTTTACATTTTCATGACATCAGAAAAGATTCTGTTGACCAAGATCCATGGGATATTCCCATATCAATTGTACAATCAAAAGTAGACAATATAGAGTCATTCCGGGATGTTCCTTTATGTATCTATTGTCCATATTTCAGTAAGTCAAGTATGACTGTTTTTGAACTTCATTGAGCAGAGTGATGCAACATTTTCACACTTGGAGTTGAAGTCATTAACCAATTAAAAGTATATGGGAAGAAATAGACTGGACAGGTTCACACATCTATCATTCGATGATCTGTAAGTAATGGTATTTGAATATCATGTGGATTTTAGTAAGGCAACATGTTATTGTGTGCGAGAGAAAAAATATTATTCAACCTAATAGTGCAACAAAGATTTTGCCCCTTAAGCCTAGTCCTGTGAAAGCCCAGAGTGATTGTCTAATTGATACAAAATCTGCTCTGTAATATGGTTAAACTAAAAGGAGAAGGAGGAGCAGGATTGAGGGTACAAAAAAGACTAAGTACGTGTTCCTTATGGCTGTGTAAACAACCACTCACTTTCTCTTACAAACACTGATGATTTTGCTCTCATTTGTTCAAAAACACAAACAGCACGCGCCTGAGTGTTGCCACAGACACCTTTTCGTCAGCCACCCTGCCCAACTGGTTGCTGTGGCAGTGTCCCACATACCAACATAATGGTGGTTCTTTTGTTTTGATTTATAATTCAAAAACAAAAGAAAATAAGTTGTGCTCATGTCCAAAGCCCTGCAATGACAAAGCATTCAAATATTCACCAGTGCATCTGTTTTCCCCTTATAGTTCACTGTAGTTCAGGCAAATTTTGTCACGGGTGATTTGAAATTGGAAAACTCCCTTTCAAAATACCCCTCCGGCTTTTTCACTGTACACTAAGTATTTTGCCTTCCTCTGTATTCTAGCTCAATTATATAATTCTGCACCCGTGTGTGTGTTCAGTAGCCATGGCAACAGCACAACATATCGGCGACCACAGAACCATGCTGGGCCTGTGGGCACTGCCAGGGTTGTGCCAAAGACTAATCCACGCCAGAGGTGACATGAGCGAAGGAAAAGTGAGGCGGGTGGAGACAACATGACACACATGAATAAAAAGAAAAAATCACACACACAGACACCAACGTTATACTGTCACTCCTCGCCTTCCTTTTAAAACACAAGCGCACACTCTGGATATCCTCCCATTCTTCTTGGCTGAAGCCTCCCATGGCAATAGTGGTAGGAATCCATTCTCCACGGATGCTGGGACAGCTGTGCTGATACTGAATGAGACACAGTTGGTTTTGACTCTTTCTGCATGCTGCTTGAGATAAAAACTACATGCTTCTTAATTCAAATCTATATTTCCTCTTGCCAAGATGAGACCAGCTTATCTCTGCTTTGTCTCTGCCACCAAAGACAGCTCTAGATTGTTTGCAAAAAAAAAAAAGGGAGAAAGAAAGAAAAGGAAAAAGCAGTAAATTTGCTCCTGCTTACATACAGTGGCCACAAGTCATCAGCTGACAACACAGAAAATGTATATTACTGGCAAAGACATTAATCACAGAAACCTTCGTAAGCGTCTCAATTACATGATCTGAAATAAAAGATCTTCTCTGCAATGTGTTACTAATTTAGAAGGCACAAAGGAAACAGAAGAAATACCGGGCCAGGTCACATTTGAAGCTCTCAGATGTCTTAACCTATGGTTATGCTGGTAGCATGCAGTGGTACCAATGAAGGCCAGGTATAACAGACATACGCACTCAAGTCCACCTGAGATGAACCAAAGTACAATGTGAAAACCACTTAACAGTTTTTTTTTTAATTTGCCAGAGTCTGGCTCTGAGCTGGTGCTCCAGCATGAATGAATAAGTAAAAAGGACATGGTGTCCCATGCGGCGTCTGGCATTATGACCTCCTGGTGATGGGGGTGGGGGGGTCCGGTACCGCCAATCAGGGAATACGATTTCACCAGCACACACACTGCTGTCTTCTCCTCTCACTCATGCACGCACACACAACTCCATTACAAGAGAGCACAATATATCAGCCCCACCTGTCATTCAAATGTACTATCAGTGGACTCTTTTGTCCTCAGGCCAGAAACTTTAAAAGAACAAAGTTCTTTTACTGGCTGTTGGGTCACTTTTCCATAGAAGCATCCATGTATAAACATTTCTTTTTGCTTTTGGGCTTTACTAAATTACACCAGGGTTTTACATCAAGAATCAAGTCAATTGCATGAACCAATCGAGTGGTCATACCTTACCTATCTGAGAAATTTAGGCCTATTCTTAACTTCTTGCAATGAGACTTGTGAGCAGCTTGTGATTCGTTTAAAATGGCTGTGCAGCAACTCACCAGTTAACAATATTTTTCAAAAGGAGCCTGCATGAAGACATGGCACCATGGTTTTACGCACACGTTTAACAAAAAGGAAGGCGCTGTTTGTTTGCATGCATGCATGTGTATGTGTGTGTGTCTTTAATTCTGAAATATCCAACATTTCTGTTTATTCAGACTGTGGTTCCATCAGATTTTAATCCACTGAACAGCTGTTCCAACTCATTTTCCTGGCTTTGAGAAGGACAGAGAGAGCAGAGGGGAGGGCTGTTTTAGGCCACCTCACCAAATATGAATATGATATGAATATAAAGGTAATTTGAGAGCAGAAAGTTGAAATATGGATTATATTTATAATAATTTCATATTAATAATATTTATAATTTAGACATGTTTTTACTGAAAACACATCCCTTTAAGAAAGACTGATAAAACTGGGCTATGGCATAAGAAAAATATAATACATCTTGTACGCATATTACCCCAATAAAGACAGATGTGTTTCAGAGACTGGTACTAGCTTATCTCGTCTGAAATGGAGTCTTTTACAGAAAATGGTAGAAATTAACTATCAGATAATCTGCCTACACCTATACCTGAACTGCTACAGTACATAATATATGTAAAATCCTAAAATTAGGCCACAAATTGGAGCATAAAAGGAGTCTAAAAATGGTTTTCTTTAAGTTCAAGCTGTCAGCTTTCACATCGTACTACAGCACAGAGTACAAATATGTGGAGCGTGTATCCATTCCAAGACCATGATCAGAGGCAATGTGCAGATATTAAAACAGCACATCCCTGTACAAAAAAAAAAAGAAAAAACAGTACCCAAACAGTTTGGTGTGTGTGATGCTGCTTTACAAACAAGAAAATATTGTTTGGTCAGACCATGGTACCACTGACAGGCTATAACAAAAAGAAAAGGCTGGTTGTAATGGAGTGCGTGAAAAATAATTCCCCTCCCCCTGCATGGTCTTACAATTGTGGCTGCAGGTCAACGTACCTGGAGTATCGCAAAAACATTTTCTCAAGATGGAATATTAAAAGGAAACACACACATTCCTAATGCTGAATAAATAGGGACAGGACTTACCACTAAGGCATTGTTTAGAAGGTGAGTAGGGTAATACTTTAGTGTTGAGAGGGTGTTAAGAGGCGAGGAGAGCAGGGGTCAGCGTCCAGGCGGGCAGAGGGGCAGAGGGAAGGAATACGTTAAAATGTCACATCGGTGAAAACATTACGAGCTCCATTAGTGAACACATTTAAAGATGCAATTTAAAAGGCGTTGTTTTTTTTTGAAAGTGTAGACCATTCTGGTCTGCACAAAACTTTTTTTTCAAACAGACAAAAAGGAAAAATAATAAGAATTCCAAATTGAAAATCTGCCTAGCAAGTTGATCATTTGAGCAGGAAAATACAATAACGATAATGATTTTGTTTTGTTTTTAATGGGAATTAAAAATACAATCCGAGCTGCCCATTTGCCATGATATTTTTATGCATGACATACAAACATTCAAATTCATTTCACACAGCAATCAGGGTTCTATACCTGTAATTTGCTTCCACTATGCACCAACCGTCACATCACAGCATGCTACTTCTCTTCAGCATTGCTTTTATCACAGTTAATAATTCATTTGATTGTTTACAATAGTTGCCGTATCCGAGGTCCAAGCTCAATTTTTTAATTATTAACAGCAATTAAATAGAGAAAATGTGCCTTTCCGTCTGCAAACACAGCTGCAAGGGAATGTGTGTGTGTGTGTGTGTGTGTGTGTGTGTGTGTGTAAAAAGGGTTGTTGGTCCTGCTTGAAAGAATAACAGTTCTTTCCAAGGCAACACACACGTAAGACTGCATGGTAAAAAAAAGACAAGAAAAAGACAAGATACGTAAATAAATTATTGCAGACTATAATTTTGCACTTTCATCATTATTCTGCACATGCTCTGTCATAGTGCA
>CAESWR010001486.1:92191-106575 GCA_903171835.1 Mullus surmuletus | reverse complement strand
ATGAAATACATTTCGGGAGAAGCGCCATTTTCTCTCCATGCGAGATGGAAGAAAGTTTTTTCCCCGTCCTCTGCGACAGAAACACAAGGCGGGAGTTGGACGCTAAGTTTGTGGAGAAGGTCGCAGGTCTCCGCTCCGACGCGCGGAGCCGCGAGGAGCCGCGCGGAGCAGCAGCAGAGAGAGAGAGAGAGAGAGAGAGAGAATAACGCAGCGCTACACGCACATAAAGACTCCGGCCGAGCCCGTCCTGGAAACACAACAACAGAGAAAGAGTAAAGAGTTTACCTGTGTCAAGCAGTACGGGGAGTACATGGTTATTTTAGAGAGGAGAAGTGCAGAGCTTATGAAAGTGGGATAGAAGATCGGTGTGGCGCTGCATTGCAATCGCTCCGCCGTCCTGTTTCTCTCACTCCATGCTGCTGCAGCGTACAGTAACCACGCCTAGAAAGTGAAAGCTTGCACAAACTTTGAGACAAAAACTTTCCCTCCCTCCTCCTCCTCGCTCCGGGACTTTCGGCGCTCCCCGCTTCGGATCGGACTCCGCTCCGGCCTCTTTTCCTCTCTGAAAGATGCGCACGGTCTATTTTTACTGGATTGTTGTCCTATCCTGTTATCCTTCCTGCGTTTATTTGTACGCACTTGAGGAAGTATGAATAATAACGACAATGCTGTCAGTAAACGCATATATTATGCACATTATGCTAAAGTGTGGAGTGGGGTTTTTCATATTTTATAAGCACGTTATTTCATCGCACCTATTGGAGTATTTATTTACTGATCCGTTTTTGAACTTGCACTTGAAGCCACAACTTGTCCTTCAGCATCAGGCAGCCAGGCCAAGTCATACAGCATTCACAGCAAAGTCTGAAGGGGAGCTCCCAAATAACAAAATATGGGCACACTATAATTACAGCCTGACAAGTATCAAGATAGTCAGTCGTGTGTGTGTCAGTGTACACAAACTCTTTATGTGTCTCTTTCACACACAAGTAGTCAGCAATGCGTACATTGCATTAAAAAGGAAAAAAATAAAATGAAGTTTCTTGGACTGAGTCCCAAATGTGGTGCTGTGGGAATTTAGGGTGGGAGTGAAGTCACTGTAAAGACGTCAAGCTGAAATTTTGGGCCCTGACATCGGAGTCCCACAGATTTATGAGGCCTACTGCTTGTGCAGTTCTACCGCAAGCCTCCGCAGGCGAAACAAAGAGATCTGGGCTCTGTGTGGCCAATTACTGCGCACGACCAGATACACAAGCCAGAGATGCAGGCAAAGAAGGAGAAAACCTGTGGTCGGGAGTATATATACACCACAAAACCTTCTGCCCTCGCCACCATGCAGGGTTACCAGTTTTCCTTTCTGTGAATATGATACATGACTGATATTAAACACACACACATGTGGACACGCCCTAACATAAAACACTCACACCTTTTGCTTTTTCCTTTGCAGGTGAACTATCTCCACAACTTGCAACTTTGTCTCTGTTTTTACTTTGCAGCAGAGTCATAAAAAGTCAGTTACAAATGGTTACATGGAGCGGCTAGACCATGATAAGCCCCCGAACCCTTATAGAGTCGACTTGCATGCAACACATGCAACCATTCCTCTGCCTTGGCTGTGAGTCAATCTCTCACTATTAACACATGATAGCGCGGCTATTTCACCGTGGCTCCGCTTTTTCACACACTTCAAATATACAGATATATACAGATTCAAATACAAAATATTTCATCCCACCAGTGCTATTTTGTATACGTACATTTGCAATGGAACTCAAGCTCCCACCAGTAACTGCTCAGTGGATTGTCCCTAACGTTCATTAGACGTCGGGGTTTTTGCAGCTTTAATTCAGCAGAACAGGTAGATCAAGGTTGAGAGTAATAGCAAATTTGCATGAGTGCAGTGTGAGGAGGAGTGTCTTTTTGCCTGTAATGAACTCTAGTGGGTATTATTGAAATTGGTTTCAGTTTTGGCACGCAGGAAGCTCCAAAGGGGTCTGAGAGGGTCACAGTTTCACATAGCAGCTTCCTGATTCTTACCAAGTCTGAACTCAAATTTGTACTTTTTCCAGTCTTAAAAGGGAATGTTTCTTTCACTGTTCTCTTTATATATTGTTTAGAAAAACAATGTGTGGATGTAGTTGTTGAAATTACTTCTAAAATGCCTCATGAAATACTTCAATAATTGTTTTGTTTTTTCATCAGGCATCCAAAACATATATTTGGAGGGAAGCACAGGTTCAGCATCTAATTGTCATTGGTAGTTACGCCAAGTAGCCTTACATTTGATTACAGATTTGTTTTCCAGCAAGTAAAACTGAAAGTCAATTAAATCTCTCAGATGGGGGCATACATTTCCCAATTCATTCAATATATATTGAAAACTGAGTGGAAAGGGAAGAAAAATGGGTGAGCGCACATTGATGCACTTTATGTAACCAAGCCACCAGCAGCAGACCTTCTGGTAAGAAGCTGGAGGTGGACGCTCTCCGATGGACGGTTTGAACTCGCTGCCCCTGGAATCCAATACAGCTACACCAGCGCTCCTCCCCTCTACTGAAACTCTCCTCTACCAGCCATGCTACTCAATTACAGTCATAATGGTTCATTTCTGTACCCATGATACATTGTAGCAACCCAAAGTCTCTGTGAGACTTGGCGTAAAGTCTTGACTCAGGGAAACAAAGACTGTACCCAGAAAACTGGTTCCCATTTTGTTAAGAATACATTTTCAGTCATCCACAAACCCCCTTCTCCTCACACCCAACCAATCTCACTTCCATTTTTTCTTACCATTTCATATCATGATGATTGTTGTAAATCCTCCATGCTACAACTCCGACAACACACACACACACACACACACACACACACGCCCCTCTTATAAAGCTGCTCATTCTCTTTAACTTGGTAATCTCTCCTGTACTTTTTATCTGAGTCATAATATTCATTCCCGAGAGTTGAGGGTGCTTAGGTGAAGTTGCAAAGCCCCCCTTTTTTGTTGAATGTGCATGTGGAAATAATGATTGTAATGGTTTGCAGCAGAGTAGAGGGAGCTGTGAATGACATTATGATTGTGCAATTACAGAGTATGAAAACAGACTGTCAGTCATTGTAATGAGTTACGACTCAAATGATGCACAATAATATCAATAATAATAACAGCAACAACAATAATAGTAATAATAATAATAATAACAATGATAATAATAATAAATGCATACCCTGTATGAATCTGATACTACAAAGCATTCAGGCATCCCAGGACCTCTGGAGGGCTCTTCATTCAACAGAAAGGTTTCGGTTGCCTGAAATATAATACAAAATTAATTTAAGGATCAAACTTAAAAGCATACACAGAAAAGCTGGCTGCAAATCTGTAAAGAATAAAAAAGAAAAGTTTGCTATTACTTGTTATCTTAAGGCTCCCAGCATATTTGATAATTAGGAAAAAGTCAGACGAGAATAAATGTCTTTCATCTATTCAAACACAGTCAGTCAGTGTGTCGCCTGCCTGAGCCCATGCTGTGCGGCCCTGAGGTCCGGCCCTGATAGTCTTTGCCATATAAATGAAGAGAAAAATGTTTAATTGCCATAGCACCACGGCACACAAAAACTCATATATAATACAAAAGGCATTTCCTGTCTGTGCCATTTTACCTGCATTTTTTTTATCAGCCTGCACTGATTCAGCAAGTATCCTTCTCTAGCAGCGTAACACACATGCTCACATCAGGCACATACATTTGCCCAGAGACACATAGAAATATAAACACAGTCCCCAGGCTTCACTGCAAATCCTTCATTGTATTCACTGATAGATGCAGCTAAAGTATTTATTCACAGTGTTTGTTTCTATTCAGCATAGTTCATTTGTATGCTGCTGGACACTCAGGCAAAAACGTGGGCTCTGAATGAACATTGCAACTCTGCTGTCAATTGAGGCAGCTGGGCCAGACAACATGGATGGGAGGGAATCACAGACAGAAGATCTGGATCATAGATATGAGTTATTCCTACTTATCTCACCTATGGCTATGAACTTTTAGTTCAAAGAATTTGAATGTCTGCTTTGCTAATTAACTAAACCTGTTCAGCGAGAGCGAATAAAATTGCTCAGTAAAATTAGGAAATTCACTCACATTAGGACCAGGAGTCTTAAATTTAGTTGCTGGAGAGGACAAGAATAAAAATAATCCTCTTTTACAGAACTTTTAGTTCTGCGAGCGATTGTACTTAAGCAAATACATGCACAGACACATGCATAAACACACAGCACTATAATAAGTTGCAGACTTGGGCTAACCGAGCTGTGGCTGGAGACAGAGGCTATTCATATCCTTCAGAATGAGAGGTTACAGTTTGAGTGTTTTCCCTTTCCCTTTTACTGTAGCACAGGACAGGCATCTCTGTGTGTGATTTTACTCAGTCTCTATGGCAAAAGGTCTTAGAAGCAGATTCCTTTTTTGCTCACAATGACTTAAGCACAATCAGCATGAAGCATCCATTTAGCTAAATGAAGTTTAAAATCAAGGCATCTAGATTACTAAGAAAACATAGCATTTTAGCCTCAACATCCAACTCCTGGCTCGCCATTAATAATCTCTGGGACATCACTGGAGGAAAAAAAATTAAACCATTTTCCCCATTAAATTGTGCACTTGTCAAGCTCCCAGGCCTTTCTGTTAAGCCCCTAAACTGCCAGGTGCAGCTGAAGGACATATTTTACTTGGTTGATAATCATAGACTAGCAGAGACAAGGGCAAGAATGGACATACAGCCTCTGACGTGTGGCATAGGCAATGAAATTCAGTCACAGAAAATCACTCATGTGAGTATGCTCAATCAATTAAAGGTATTAAAGGTCACCTTCTATGGGGTATTTGACACAATTTCATTTAGTTGCCAGAGGCCCAAAAACATCATTTTTTCCCCTGCAAATTCAGCTTTGGTACTCAATTTCAGCCAGTCTAAAAGTGGCTCTAGTGAGCTGTCCTGAGAACGGGCTGTTTCTGTGCCTGTACCTTTAAACGTCAATGAGCTGTGTCTGGCCACGCCCACTCCACGCTCCCATTGGGCAGGGGATGTGGCTTCCACTGGTATACGTTCTTAGCGTACAATAAGCTGTTTTTTACGGCAGAAATTCTGTCGTTCAACCGTACCTAATTGAACCATAATCAGACACAGAAGTAGAGGTTCCTGTTCCCGAACATGTTCAGATTCTGCGGTTTCAGAATGGTTGGTTAATTTTTTTCTAAATGTCTTATTTTGCCTCCACTACAGCCAGGGGGAGTGACCAGTGACCTCCACGTCACGAGTTTCCAACGCTCAGATCTGCTCGTTTCAACACACAGTGGGCACAAAATGGAGAAAGCAAGTAAATGAGGTGACAGAATTCTTTCATTTTTGGACCTCATACTCATGCTAGGGGACACATGACAGTAAATGAATTTGGCTGGGAAGGTGAACTTTAATGTTAGTTGTTAATCAGTACCATAGAATGTGTCAGATGGAGAAAACCTCCAGTATGGATGGTGAACATCTATATTAATTAACATTGATTAGCCCTCACTCATACACAACTGATTCTAAAAGTTTGTCTTCTTCCAAAACAAAAGATATTTGCCTTTATACTGTTTCCGCAACTGTAAACTTACAGTTCGAAATTTGGCTTTAAATGGAGATCATTCAATGTACATCCACTAATTCATCTTTTTTCTCTGGTCATATTTATAATGATTACTAGAGGGCATCTATCACTCTGTGTTCTGTACTAACAAGTAAAGTAGAGCTGCTCTGATTGAAATATATCTTCTCAATTACAACTGATTATGTACAGATATCGAATAAATGAAAGGACAATAAATGAGTAAGCAGTACATGATGAAGTAGCCTATCTCTCTCTACTACGCACAACAACACTGTATTGTCAAGACTCAGAGAGACAGAGACTGATTTGGGGTGTTAAACTCCTTTAGTGAACACGATGGAATTTGATAAAACTGAAGTGGCCATCGGATTAGATTAGGAAATAAACTATTTATTTATGATACTACCCAACTGAAGATATATCGCATAGGCAAATGATGCTAGTTTCACATTTTGGGGAAAATATCCTTTTATGCTGTTCTATAAGAAAGTGAGTTTAGCAAATTGGTTAAACATTGGTCTGTGAGTATAAATGAGTCCCATTTGTAACCTCAGAACTCTGTTACCCAATAGTCATTATCATTCACCAGCATCTTAAAAGTACTAATAAATCTCCAATGAAGGGGGCCGTTTCTTAATGCAAACTCATCTTCCCATTTATTTAATTTTTGCATATGGTTGCAGTATATTTCTGCCTTTTGGGTTTTCTTGCAGTTTTTCTTTTTATTGAATCAAACATATGATACCAAGAAAGTTATTACATAGTAAATAAACAGAATGGAAGAAGACAAGTTAAGCTAAATAGATTGTTTTTAAATAAATAAAAAGCTTATGAGACTCTGCTTGACACAAAGGTGTTTGGCCTTTTTTGTCAGTGGAGCTTGCAAAAAGGATAAAGCAGTTTGGCTTTGTACCAAAACTACCAAGTACCAAAGCCTCTAAAGATTACGTAAATCCTCCTCTAAAGATTTAAAGATTCCAAAATTTGGTCACACCAATAGCGTGAAAAGTCTATGGGAAGGTGTACACTGTAACTATGTCTCTTCTGGGGCTGCATACCCAAAACACTGAGGGCTGAACATATTTGAGGACTGAATGGCACTGAGTGGCACCACAGTGTTGTTCCTTTTCAAATGTTGTAAGTATGACAGAGAAATGCAGACTTCACAAAAAAATCTATCCTGTGATTCACTTCAGTCTTGTTTGTCTCATCATGACAGACTCTACAAATGGAGGACATGGACTATATACAAATGATAAGGAACTTGGTTCCGAATTATACTAACAGCACACGCAAATGGACCCAGGATGTTTTTGTTTGTTTTGCTAAAATGTAAGGTTAAGTTACAACAGAGCTGTTAAGGTAGCTTCAGGTGACAAGAGTGGGGCTTTGTGACACAAACAGGAAACCCTCCACAATTTTTTTCAAACAGTGCTCGGTCGTGCCTTCACAGAACCCATGTGAGGCACAACTTAACTTCACCCAGATGTTGTTCAAATCGTAGGACTCCTGCTTGAACAATGTTATCACATTCTCCTGTTAATTAAGCAGCCTTAATGGTGTTGATATTTTCGACCTTTGGTCAAATCCTGACCAACCCATTCCACCTGTTTTTGCTCCTCATATGAAGCTTGAGCTCAGTCTTGTAAAGGAACACTATTTCTCAGAGGGTAAACAAATTATTATTTTCCAAGTAGTGCACAGAGGATAATAAAGATGCTGAAGTGTGCAAACAAAAATCTTGCCTGCCTGCTTACTCTTCTGTATCATATACAACATGTTAGCTCTGAAGGGGAATGCTCAAGTTGGCCGTCTTTCATGGCATTCGATTAATCAGAGCATATATGCATATTGCCCACCCTTCCCTGTTTTCTGCATTCTCTTGCTCACACACAGACACACACAAGCAAACAACATGGATCTGAATAGTTTTGAATTCACAACTATCCATGAGAGGCAGGTATCCTCACAAACACTGATTAACCCGTCCTGTGATCATTCTGCCACAAAGTCCTTATCATTTGCAACATCGACCGCGCTAACAGTTTCTAGAGCACCAGAGACTCCCTCTTGAATGTGAAACATAACTTACAACCTACCCAGTTCCACTTCATTCAGCTTTAATTGTATCCTCATTCTTCACCTGGTAACACACTAACAAACCTGTGCAGATGTGGCAAGCACATCAAAGAGAGGGAGGGATGGTAGAGGAAACGTGTTTGTAGAAAAAAAATGTGAGGGGAAATGTGAAAGGGGAAATTTACGTTGTGTGAGCCCGAGCCAGGGGTGCCCTGGGGAGAAATGCTGGAAAAATGTGATATTTTACACCTGCATCTGAGGAAGTGAAGAATAAGAGACAGAGAGCAGGGGGGGGGGGGTAATTAGGCATACATACTAAAGGCTTTTTAGTATGTTTCTGGGGCTTGCCACAAGTTCTTTTTCATCATTCAATTTGATATCATGAATATGATGCCAGATTATTAAAAATGCTAAACCTGGTTACGAATGCAAAAAAAAAAGTGTTGAAATTTTAAACAAATATGCTAATATTGTTAAGCGATAAATAGTTGGCAGGCGCTCTTTAATGAATAATGCTATTGGCTCTAATTCCTCATTAAAGCCCTAAAGAGGAGACTGAAGAGAGAAGGTACATGTATTGTTCTCATGTTTTTATTTATTTATTTATTTATTTTTTCAAATTAAACTCAGGAGGCAAAAGATACGAACACACTCCTAAATTAAGAACATTTAAATTGCTCTGTCACACAGCTGGTATGCAGTCTGGGCATCTTGTGGAACCAATTAATGTTAGGGTCTCGATAAAGTAATTGAGGCTGGGTTAAAAATGAGATGAAAGAGTTACGAATGTCGTGTTCAACATGAACTTGAAGAGACTAAGTCAGACTTCCTTTACACTGCAGAAAAAAACCCTAAAAGTAATATCCTTTTTGGAATCCAGTGTTAACTTTATAGGCCATCATCACTAGTGACACCTGTGCCATTTTTTACATTGTTATTTATTTGGTTTGAAAAATACCAATTAAAGTTGCTTCCAACAAGCTATGAAGATGTTTGAAGAGTCGAGTTTAGACTAATTTTCTCTGTGAATAGATTTTTAGCTCATTTAAGAGTATTGCTGTTTTCAGCACAGTACTGTAATTTTTCAGATATTTGTCCTGCTCCCAGTATCTCCCAGCCATCATATTAGTTGTCATTAATATTAATAATATTCCGTGGAATGGCTGTCATAGCAGAGCCCTTCACCTCCCCTCCAATAACACAATATTGACTGTTTCATCAGAAGTTCAAACCCTTTGTTGTCATTTAAAATAAGATGTATAAAAGCTTTTATTAATAAAGGACATCTCTCAGATCCAGCTCCTATAAATCTTGGCTCATGCTGTGAGAGGGAATAAGTCAAGATGCTGCACTGATTTCAAACCTTTTTAATCAGTCCCTCTTACTGTAAGTCCTTCAAGCAAAATACTAAATCTCTAGACTAACCCTTCGAATCGTGTTACTTCTTAAACAGTTCAGACCCATGACCCTTCCCTTGCCCCCGTGACACTCTTACGTTAACGTTTGACTCATTTCAACATAGACCTCAATGAAGCAGAACAGAATCGTTTTACAAAATATACCCGTACAGGGGGTCCTCAATTCGAACCAGGCTAAAATACTTACATCTTTAGAAAAAAAAACATACAACTTTGCAATCCTATCTGAGTTCACTCTCCTACCATTTATGCTGTTTGATCGTCTATCAGTTTCCACCTTTAAACCATGACAAACGCTTATATACCTCATATGTTATCACAGCCTGCCTGAAGCCTTCATTATTTTTTCAGGGAAATGTCAAAGCCAGGACAAACATAATGGCATAATGTTCTGTATAGCTTGAAGTATTACATCACTAGCAGCCAAGAGGGAGATCATGCAATGCTTGAAAAATTAGTCCAAAAGTCATGTTGTGGGCACACACATACACACCATGAAACACAGAGAAACAGAGCTGGGTGCACAACATTTCTGTTTACATAATGCTCCAAGATGACTTAATTTTCCATTTGATTTTACATTACAAACAAGGTTAGCAATGCTCATCATTTTTTTCTGATTGGCTCATGTCTGTAATCTGAACGGTTCATGAAGGATCGAACTTTGAGATAAGAGGTTAGGTTTCATTCACAATATTGCTTTGCATCATATTTGTGTGTCAGAAAGAAGGTCTCAGCCTCGAGGGAGGCAAAATGATTCCTGACATTGATTGACAGATGCCTCAAGTGCATTTTTGCAAAAGTAACATACAAGTGAAATGTTTGGCACAAATTCACAATATTGCCTTTACTTAAGAAAAAAAGTGGTGAGTTGCTTGAAGTAGGAGAATAACAAGTCAAGATAATCCCATGTGAGGCCTGTCCTAAATTCTGTATCATTTTCACTGATGAGCTTCTTGGGCAGCTGCCATGTCAGAGGATGCTCGTAAACAAATAATTATTCATACTAATAATCTTCCATATTCTTGTGCAAATAAGATTCCTTCGTGGTATCCAAGCAGCTTCAAGGTTGTATGTGGCAGGTTCCTCTAACTACTGTCTGACTTAACTCATTTCAAGCCAAAACAGGAGGGAAAATAAACATGATCTAAAGGTCAATGATGAGCATCCAAAATTTGTGTAAAACATCTAGTGAATAATTTTGAAAGCTTCAAGCACTGCAGTGTCCTGACATTTGAACATTAAACACATAATTCCGATATACAGAAAGGAGGAAAACTTTGTGATATCAGGTCTGTCACTGAACTGTATCAGCGTAAATCAATGAATCGCCCCAAATCACCATGAGCACTTCTGCACAAACCAACATATGATTGAATACTGACGCAAATAAGGAGAACGTCCATCCTCCTACGGCCAAGTTGCCATACTTCGTGTTTGGAGGAAGGATTTCGTGCTCTGGGAGCTCTCCACATGTCAGTAACCTTTACAACACACGGGAGTGCTTGGCGCCTCTTGATTAGCTGCTAGAGCAGAATGATACGAGATAGCACATATCATATATGTGGTTATAAATAGTCCAGACGGGCCCACATCCAAGACCCCTGCCATGAGGAGAATCATGTGAATAATAAAGCTGAGGGCGGTGGTGAAGTGACAGGGCTGTAAAATGATTTGGCCGGGAAACTGGACTCAAAATTTGGCAATATATTTTATATCAAGATGAGGTTAATCATACTTTAAAATAATCTACAATACTGGCAACTCAGAGGGGAAAAGTCACAAATATTTATTATTTTAAAGAAAAAATAGGGATATACGTGTTAACATTGCAAAACACACACACACACACAAGGAGTGAGCGAGGGAGGGGGGATGTATCTCACAAAACTTTCATTTCAGTATGACTGAATGAACAAATGAGTGCATAAACGGGACACTTATTGGAAATGATTGGTTTAGATAGCACGTACCATTGTGGTGTTGGGAAATATGCCAAACACTCTCAAAGATTCATTTTCCACTCTCAAAAGTTCTGCTTCCAAAAAAGGTGTGAGAGACAGAAAAGCTCTGGGTTTGTTCAGCTGGGCCTTAAACCGGAAGCGAAGGAGCCCTAACACACGGCCTGCTGCCCGGAGAACATCTCAGCTTCAGGTGTTCTCAGTCAGGGCAAAGGGGTGACAGAGAAGTATAATCCAACACGTCTTGTTCCCGACTTCTTCTTCATGTAAGGTGTTTTAATGTCTTTGTTTTGTTTGTTTCCATTGGAGAAGCGCCGGTGTGGAGGCTGCAGTCGCCGGTCACCCCGTGCTCTCTCCTCTCTGTCCCGGTACACTGTGAGTCTGGCCGGCAGCCGCGCTGGGAGCCCCCGGACACTGTCGCCCCTCGCAGCCCGAGCGGCGGAGCGGCGGAGCGGCAGTGAGGCTGCGCGCAGCGAGCAGACTCCGCTTCCTCCCTCAGCGGATCAACTGTTGCTCCAACACCAAAAACACCAACTCAAACAAAACAAACAACAACAAAATACACGCCGTCTCCCCCCTTGTTGCATGCTCCTTCTCCAGCGCCGATGCGGAGGGCGGGGGGCTGCGGTGGGGGTGGGGGGGGGCTGCCTCTCCTCCGGTCCGCCTCCACCTGTTCCTCACAGTCCGGTGGGGAGAAGTTGCAGAGCGCGCGGCGCGTCACGGCAGCGCGAAGGTCTCGGTATCAAGAGTTGGGTTGAGGGCGGTAAGGCTGACACCAGCTGGCTCCGGGTGCTCGGCTACACGAGAGAAGGTGACCCCCCCCCCCCCACACACACACACACACATGCACACACACACATGCACCACCACACACACACACACACCACGCGTGACAGCCGAGCGGTCAGAAATCCGGTAAACAACTGCAGAAGTGTGTGTGTGTGTGTGTGTGTGTGTGTGGGTGTGGGTGCGCAGTGTCCTACGGCCACGGCCGGAGCGGAGCGGAGGGTTCTGTGAATTATTAATAACCAGAGAGGTTCGCAGTCTGTCGCGCTGAGCGAGGAACCAGGGCGGCAGCTGGAGGTTTAGTGGAATTAAATACCGGCTCAGAGCGGAGCACGGACGCGGGGGATTAGCAGCCCGCCCCGGCAGCAGTGCGCGGGGCGGCCCCGGGTGGCGGCGGAGGGTGGACCGCGGAGGAGGGTTCGACAAGACATTGAACGGTCCGACAATCGATGTGTCAGAGGAAATATCTTAATATCTGGTTTCATTTGTGAAAGAACCCAGAGATGCTAGACTTCACTGGACGTGAAATATGCATATATATCAGTACATCTGATATCATTTTAATACACATGGTATTTTCAGAAAATGATCCATTGCAATTGTTTGCAAATTATGCGTAGATTCACTAAAACTGCCTTTTGATGCCAATTCTTTGAGATGAAAGAGACAGCGAAAGTTTAACAGATGAAAACTGAGATGGATCAATATTCAAGAATGGATCTAAGCTCATTTGATACATCTGATACATCTTTGTTTCCTCCGGGTCTTTGGTAAAAGTTGTAAATTGTTAATTTTAATAATGAACTGCAACACCTGTAATTGCCACGTTTCTCAGGCGCACACACACACACACACACACACACTCACACCAGTCAAGCCATCACCAATTCAAAGCGTCAGTACAGGTGGGTTTATCAAAGCAACGAATTGGGGCAAGAAATTCAAAAAGAAAATACTAAATAAAGATGGGATTTCTAATGAGCGGCAGCGGACCCTTGGACCCTTGGACCCTTTGCGCCATGCGATGACGGAGCCCAACTGTAGCTAATTCAATCTGATCACTTTGCAATCAGGGAAATATTTCGCATATGGTCATAGAGTTTATTCTTAACGTGAGACAGAAACGAGGCTAAATTGTTCTTGGTGAAAAGCAGATTCTCGGTGTGCTCTTGCTTCACAGAGAAAGTGCTTCTGAAAGCGTGATTTTAAATATTAGATCATGGCTCCAAATTGATAAAACTTTTATGAAATTCAATCTGGAACAGATTCATAAGGTTTTTCCCCAATATTTCAGTGGGAATGTGCCCATCACGATCTACAGCATACGCTCTTATTTATTTAAATGCTTCTCATTCATGTTAAATGAAATATTACAATGTTCATGTTCTTTATAGTTTCGGAGTTAATTGCCGTGTTTTCTCTTAATTAGCTTGGAAAATAATTGAATATATTTGAAATGCCACAGCGCGTGATAAAGCTAATAATAACATGTAAGATACAATAATTAAGGCAGCAGGAATTTTCATTTCGTTTCAAAATTATAATAAAACAAAATTTAAAAAACCCCAGCGGAGATTAACACAGTCACATGTCATCATTCATTTTATGTAACAGTAACAGGTGTTACTAGCGTGTGTGTGTGTGTGTGTGTGTGTTTCTGACCGCTCGGCTGTCTATCTCAAGCGTGGTGTGTGTGTGTGTGTGTGTGTTGTGTGTGTGTTTCTATAAGCGGCCTGCAGGAGCGTCGCGTCTTCGGGCCTTCTTGAGATTTCTTTCTTCTACAATCAAGCCCACCGCAACATGATTCTTTTCATATTTGCAAAATTAAGTGGATGAAAATACAAATACCTACATGTTTCCTGGTGAAACATGGTATGTCCCGACAAAATAAACGTTCGTTATGACTGTCATGAACTACTAAGATATCTGGTTCCTGATTTGACCTGATGTTTGACCTTAAAAATTGGACTTGGGCGTCTAAATCCATTTCGTAATCCTCTTAGATTTAAACTACTTTTACAGGGAAATGTATTAGGTTTATTTGAAGAAAATCCTCTTGTCATTGGAAACATGAATTATCTCACGAATGACGTGAATACAGCATCAGTTTTGAACATGTTTGATTATTTGATACGATGTTTGTTTTTATCAGAGTGATTTGGGAGGCGCTGCAGGACGGCCGTAAAATCGCTCACCCAAAACTAGGCCAAGGAGCCTTATTTACAAAACCTCTAAGCCAGTTAGATGCGCAGGGACCGGTGGAGCAATCATTTGTGAGTAATTTGCTCTATTTTATCAATAATAATTCAAACTAATGCCTTCATTCGTTTTATCCGACACGTTGAGCACGTATGTCCGCTACACCTGCACGTCTGATCTATATTCAAACTCAGGATTCGCGCATTTGCAAAGCCCTTTGTGCCGCCGCTCATATACGCTCCCTCCCCGGGGGTTTGCACAAAGTGTCAAACAAAAGTTCCACCAGGCAAC
>CAESWR010001486.1:43422-55472 GCA_903171835.1 Mullus surmuletus | reverse complement strand
CTTTCAGTCAAACGAAGTCTGTGTGCACCTTATCACCGCCAAACAAATGGTTTGGTTGAAAAAATGAATAGCACTATACAGAGGTGAGTAAAATGCAGTTACATATTGGATCTTGTGGGCTTGCGTAAAATGTTGATCGCTTTCTTTTTACAAGTAGTTTTTTTCAAATGTTGTAAAACACCCGTGAAAACACCTGTAAAATTGTACTTGCCACCTCTGCTGCCTTTCCCTATTTCATTTTAGAGCCCTGAAAAAACTGGTTGGGGACAGGCCAAACACTTCGGACAAGCATCTGGATGCTATTCTGTTTGGACTCCGGACAAAGAAGCAGCTGACAACCAAGTTTTCGCCATTCTTTATGATGTTTGGCAGGGAAGCATGCTCCCTGCGGTGGTATCTTCTATTTTAACCACTGGCTTTATTTATAGATGTTTCTGAATGTGCATGATGACTGGTGCAGGAATAGTACAACCGCACACACACTTTGTTCACCGGATTTAGAGTCCAGCTGGACAAACCAGCTCAGCCGTGGACTCGAGCAATGCACTGGCAGAGGAGCTGAACACTTTCTTTGCATGCTTTGAGTCCACAGCCCTCAAGCCACCATCCCAGCCTGTCTGAAGTCCACCACCATCATCCCGGTGCCCAAGAAATCCCACGCCACCTGTCTAAATGACTATCGTCCAGTGGCCCTCACACCAGTCATCACAAAGTGTCTGGAACGGCTGGTCCTTTCACACATCAGAGACTGCCTGCCCCCCTCCTTCGATCCTCACCAGTTTGCCTATAAAGCAAACAGATCGACTGAGGATCTTCAACACAATCATCCCCGACATCCTGGTCAGCATACTCACTGTCCTGGGACTTCATCCTGTCACCTGTTCGTGGATCAAGGATTTTCTCACGGACAGACCACAGACAGTCAGACTCGGAACCCACCTGTCCTCCACCCATACACTGAGCACAGGCTCCCCACAAGGCTGTGTGTTGAGCCCACTGCTCTTTACCCTGTACACCGCCGACTGCAAACCTGTCCACGCTACCAACACCATAGCAAAGTTTGCAGACGACACCACGGTGGTGGGGCTGATCACAGGTGGAGACGAGTCTGCCTACAGGGATGAAGTCATGAATCTGTCTGTGTGGTGTCAGGCTCACAACCTGATTTTAAACACCACAAAGACAAAGGAAATCACTGTGGACTTCAGGAGACACAGATCTGAGCTGCCCCCCCTCTGCATAAAGGGTGACTGGGTGGAAAGGGTCCACAGCTTCAAGCCCCGGGGCACCATCATCTCAGCTGACCTCTCTTGGACTTAGAACACAAGAGCTTTCATCAAAAAGGCCCATTAGCGCCTGTACTTCCTGAGAGTGCTCAGGAAGAAAAATGTTGGAGAGGAGCTGCTGAGAGCCTTTTACACATCCACCATCCAGAGCGTCCTGCTGTACTGCAACACAGTGTGGTTCTCCCACTGCACTGACGCAGAGCGGCAGGGGCTCCGGAGGGTGGTGAGGAGAGGCTCATCGGCTGTCCCCTCCCCTCCCTGAGGGACATCCACGCCTCCCGTTGTCTGAGCAGAGCTCAGGCGATCATCACAGACTGCACCCACCCTGCCTTTCACCTCCTGTTTGACCTGCTGCCCTCGGGCAGACGCTACAGGTCAATCAAAACAAGGACCAACAGACTCAGGAACAGCTTCTTCCCTCATACAGTCACCACACTGAACACACACATACTCCCTCCCATACCTCCCCTCTCTGCTCTCCAAATCGATCACACACACACACACACACTAACTGCTGCACTAACCCCCCCCCCCGACTGCTGGACTGCTGCTACTTGAATTGTCATGGGCAGTCGATTTTCGGCAAGCAGTCTCTTTTTGGCACAACACCTGCTCTGCATGCTCTGCACGGGGGGTGTCGTCGCCGGGCTGGCGAGGATAAGTGACTCAAACTAACCTTTATGTTTTCAGTTTGTCTCTTCGTCTCGTCCACATCTTTGTCCCATGAACTCCAGGCAAAATTGACTCTCCCTGTCTGGCTTGGTAACGTCACTTGTGGCCTCCGGGCCCTCTGCCTCCCCCTGGTGTTTTGGTTCTGGCGTGCTGTGATTGCAGCGGTCCCTTTTTGAGTGCGGTGCAGGTGTTTAGTACGGTTTTGTTGTTGCAGTTTGCAGTTGTGTCCAGTCTGACAAACCAACTTATAGTGGTGCATTTAGTTCCTGGGGTGTGGGATGGCCACTGGGTGGGCCTCAGTGATTCGTCGGACCAACAAGCACCTTTTTACTTGTGTCATTTGGCCTTTTAAAATTCAGTTCTTATAAAATTTTTCTTATATTCTTAACAGGCGTATTGTTTGAAATGTTTCCTGACCGCCCTGGACCAGACCGGGCTAGCAAAGGTGGTGGCAGCCTAAGGGTTAATAATTTAACCCAAGTACTCTGGGGGAAAAATGATTATTACAATAAACGCCCTGGACAGCTCAAAACTCCACAACAGGTCTTGGCGAAATCCACAAGAAAAAGAAAAGAGAGAGGAGTGACCTGGCAGGTAGTGGCACCCAACACAAAGAGAACAGCAAAACAAAACTTGCTGACTATATTCAGTTCCCCAATAACTTACCTGTCTCTTACCAGCGACACCTACTGACAGGTTCACGCTCGACTGGATACGATCAAACAAAAACGTACCTGACTTACCTGCACTACTCTTGACAAACTAAAATTACAGCATGGATTGCGACCACTACTGGCTAGTGCAGCTAACAGAGGGAGAAGCTACGTGTGTGTGTTAAATTGTATAAGAAATAAAATACAATTACCTAAAGCTTGCCCGGCCATAGAACACAAACGAGTACTTCTCGACGAGTTAACAATCAAAGTCTCGAAGGACGCTACAGGATAAACAACCGCACACGAGTTAACAATTAGAACGCAGAGGCACAGAAAGACACGGAGACGGACTGCTGACATTAGATCACAGTTCTCCACTGACAAGTGGGCACGAGGGCATTTAACTCCCTGCCACCAAACTGAAGAGGAGCCAGGGTCAGGAACACACGGGAGGATGGAGGTGTGGCTTGAAGCGGAATCCCCGGGGCCACAGTTGACGTCAGAGGGAACCCCCCCTGGTGGAAGACGAAAGCGATGAGGAAGCTGACAACGCGGATGACACAAACATCGGCTCCAAATGGCTCCAAATTCTGTGTTGCAGAATGTGTGATATTTAAATGAATTGTATTGCACACTGGTGTGGTATGTTCGAGCGGGTCCAGGGGCTTCTGGTGCTGGTAGACGGGGGAGCATTAGCTCTGTGATGGTGGTGATTTGTACTGGATAAAAACAATAAAGCCATGCTGTTTTATAAAAACATTTTATCTTTAGTATTACTCTTAAATAGTACACACTGCACATACAGCAACAACAGTATTTAGGTCCGGGGTGCTTGTCATCGGCCCCCGCTCCTTGTAGTGATTTATGGTGGGAACTGATAACGCGCAGGGCGCAGCCGGACCTATATCAATGTAACATATACTTCGGAGTATGCCGGTTCTGTAAACAACAACTTTTCAGAAGTTAAGCTTGATCCAGCCATATTAACCCAGCGTCTTCTTTATACTAATAATACTTCATGGTGGCAGTGGTGGGATATAACAATTGCCCGCGAAGCAGAACGAGAGGCGAAGTTTGTCCAGGGATAATCCTGTCGTCATCTGCACGTGAAAACAGTCAGTGCTACTAGCTACCCGCAGCAGTCTACACGTCGTGAACAACCCAAACAAGAGGGCACCATGGCTGCACACTTAGCAACCATGAACTGGGCCGACCCAGACTTAAGTGAGGTCATATCACTGTTTAAGCAGAAGATGTCTCTATACATAGAAGATGAGGAAATAACAGATGCTGCCAAGCAAGCAAGGAAAATATGCCGTGGCATTGGAGATGAAGGACTTAAACGGCTGAATGCCAGTGGGCTCAGTGAAGATGACAATAAGAACCCTGCCAAACTATGGGAATTCTATGAAGGTAAGTTGAAACTGAATGTCAATTTTACAATCCATAGACTCCACCTGATGCAGTACAGGCAGAAACCAGATGAGAGCATTGATGATTTTGTGACCAGAGCCAGAACATTCGCCCAAAAAGGCCAGTTTACTGATGACGAGCTCAACAAACGTCTAATTGAGCTTATCATTGCCAGCACACCTCATGATGCTCTGAGAAATTACCTGTATAGCAAACCCAAAGGCCACTCTCTGGCAGATGTACTGACAGAGGGGTGGAAATATGAAGGCAGGCAACGAACAGTTGCACCAGCTTGGCATGACACACAGTGAGAAAATCCACGCCATGGACAGAGGGCGGACATGCTGAAATTGTGGCAGGAGCCATAAACACCGTCAATGTCCTGCATACAATGATGAATGCTCTGCCTGTGGTATTGGAGGCCACTGGGCGAAGTGCTGTAGGAAAAACAAGCTGCAGAGACAGCAACGCTCTGGGTGTGGCGGGGGCCAAAGGAGTAAGTCTCCCCCACAACAACAGCTGCAACAAATGCGGTGAGTCTCATATCAACACCATAGATGACACGGAGGCCGAGGAAGAATATGAGTACCAATCACAATTCTATTCAATCACCATCAGTGAGAAATGCATGCACAGCATAGAGAGCAAGCCACCCAGGGAGGAGGCATACACAACATTGAAGGTGAGGCCGCCTGATCTACCAGGCCACGGACACACAGTCCGCCTAAAAATAGACACAGGGGCATCTGACAACACTCTCCCACTACGCACCTTCAAGCAGATGTATGGTGAGGATGCATGCAAAAACAATTACAGGAGGCTACAGGAGGCTAAGCGTACAGTGGTCATCAGATTCTCTGCCTGGGTACCATTGACATTTCATGCCAGTACAAAGAGTCCAGATGGGTCAACGCCAAGTTCCACGTGGTTGATGTACTAGGTCCAGCTGTAGTTTGACTGCCAACAAGTGAACTGTTGAACTTGGTAACTGTCAATGTTGTCAAGGACATAGCAATCTGCGGAGAAAACGAAGAAGAGCACGACAGGAACCTGATCAACCTGATGGAACAAGCAGTCGAGGTAGGCGTCGTGTTCAACAGTGAGAAATGCACAATAAAACAAGACAGCATTACATTCTTTGGTAACATGTACACAGCAAAAGGCATCAGGCCAGACCCAGCCAAGATCAGAGACATACAAAAAATGCACATTACAATGAGTATGTACCACATACATACTGCAACCCTTCAGACTTTTTATTAATGCAAACTCGTCTCTAACTGAGAAACGATCATTTTCAGAAGTATCCTATTCCTATGGTACAGATTTCACATTCTCGACAAAACAATATTATTGGGTGATTTTAACTTTTTCAAGAATATGTGACATTTGTACCATAGAAATCGGATGCTTCTGACAATGATTGTTTCTAAGAAAGGGGGGAGACAGGGCAGGGCAGAGAAGGAGGTGAGGTTCCTGAGAGCCTGCTTGATGAAACTGGTCTTTGACTCTGCTGGTCCTTGCCTGGAGACTCCACAGTCTCCTTCATGATGGTAGCAGGCTGAATGCTGTGTGACGGGTGGGTGGGCTCGCCGGCAATGTGTGAAAAATCCATCCATAGACTGTACATGAAGCACCCGTCCAGAAGAGAGGGGTGATAGTCATCCTGTTATTCTGTGTTTAATTTAGTGAAGTTACCTTTGCGAATATGAGCACATTTTTATCACGGGTTGTATTTTTTTTTTTCAATGTGGCTCATTTCGATGTAAAGTCTCATTCTGAATTTAGATCAATTTAGAATCATCCAATAATTTAGTCAAATATTGTTTTGTCAAGAATGTGAAATTTGTACCAAGAAATAGGATAGTTCTGTAAATCAATGTTTCTCAGCGAGAGAAGACGTTTGCGTAAATAAAAGACCTGATGGGTTATAATTTTTCTTTTGAATGTGGTACAGGCTCATTGTAATGTTAGATTAAGTTAAAATCATCCTATAACGTAGTCAAATGTTGTTTTGTCAAGAATGTGAACTCTGTACCATAGAAATCAGATGCTTGTGAACATGAACATTTCTCAATCGAGAGAAGACGTTTGGATGAATACAATTGTAGCAAGAGAATAATTTCAAATTTTAAATGTAGTTAAGATATTGCATTGATGAAGCTGTTTCTTGCGTGAACTGCACTTTGGTCCGTTGGCGACACTGTATGGTGATGTTTGGTGACTGTCACAATTTGACAACCGTGCGCACATCGGGCATCCCTCTGGCTGGGCAGCACGTCCCTCCACGAGACCACCCAGACGCCGGAGGGATGAACACCGATCTCGGCCAGGCAGCCAACCTTGCCCGCCAGAATTTCATCACCACGATGTGAATGGGTAAGAAGCACACATCACGCGATTCACGAAGCCATATAATTAATTTATTTTTTCTACTAAACGTTCAAGAACGTTAATCATGCAATCCATTGATGCCTGTGGTTCCATGTACAAGCTCGTACATGCGCCGCCGTTTCCGGCAGCACATCAATTTCTGTTGAGAATTAAAAATATGGGTTTATTTAAATGCCTGAGTCTGTTATCATTGCGTTTATATATAAGGCAAAGCATGTGGAAATGTTGTGAGTAAGAAATGGGGGCCTCTCATGAGGCCCCTTATGTCTTCAGGAGGATGTTGTTGCTCTTGAAGACTATGTAATAGTAGGAGACAAGCCCTTTGATATATCTGATCCTGAAATTACAGGATAGGCCCACAACCAGCTGATGAAATTGATCTAGATGACACGCTAATTTATGAGCCTGAAACAACAGACCATGCACGAAAATGATAACTATCCACCACGCAAACTCCTTTAATGACATGATTGAAGCATTTTTCGACTCAGACACTCTGACCACACCACTGGAAGGTGGTGTAGTAAGTAATAGGTGATTACTCCCTGATATTTCAGAGGAAGCTGGTGCTGGGTCAGGAGTTCTGTCTTGAGTGAATTTGGGCAAGATTTCTATGATCGTTGCACACGTAAACGATGAAAATACCCTTCATCAGACACGACTTCAAGGCTGACACCTGGAAAGCCATAGGCTGGATTTTCATGAGAGGATACCAAGATTGCAGCTACCTTCCTATCAAGAAAGCTTTTGTTGAGGAGATGTTATTTGGAGCGGTGTACAGTGACCTGACAGAACTCTTTCTGCAGTTTGTAAGCTGCCAGGAGTGTGAGGTTACAAGATGTCTCTTCTGTTCAAATGGATGAGCTGGAGATCCTTGACAACTATGAATGCAGGAGAAAAGTCTCAGCAGACAACCTTTGAAAAATTGATTAACATAATAGACAGACAGATATCTGTAATTCATGACACTCAACTCAACTGGGACCAACAGAATGGGTCTTTCTCTACATTCACTTGCCATTCATATCTTTTCTGAGTAAAGGTCCCATGTGGCCTCCTGGAAGGGGCATAACTTCCAGGCTCTACTAGACATTTTGTACGGACAGCCATATGCGATAACACTACAATGTGATTTACTCTCAAAAGTTCAACTTTATTCTCAACATTTAGTCTTTATTCTCAATATTGTATTTAAACGTAAATAGTGTTTGGATTTAGGACGTTCTCATATATTTCTAAGTATATTCCAAGTTGTGCAATGTTTCTTTCACTATACATTCTCATAGCCTATATTGTTTAGAGCAAAAAAAAACTTTTATGTCCTAAAATGCCTTTTGGTTGCAGTTCTGCATAGCTGGGAAGGGCCTGTGTAACTGCAACCTGCAGTAACAAAGGCAGGGTCCTTAAAGGGATAGTTCCCTTATTTGAACCAAGGTTGTTCTTATTCATAGTCAGTGTAGTACATGCATTAGGGTTGGGATGCTCCCAGTTTGGTGAAGCACACAAATTGTTATGTTTGTGCTGTTTTTATTACAAATGTACCAAGTCGTGTTCATGATTTGCTATTAAAAGCCATTGATTTAATTTGTAATCTCAAAATTTCGACTAATTATGACTTGCCATGGGGATTTTTTTTTCTTACTGGCGGAAATGGATTTCCATAGTTCAATTGTTATGCATCTCAATGACTTTTCTTGCTGCAGCTTTTTTTTATATTGATAATTTTATATCCCTCATGAATTTGTGGATTCAAAATCAATCCATCATCAAATTCTACTATTCTACTACTCAAATGTTCAAATGTTACAGTGAGATACAGATTTTTTCTTTTTTATGAATACGTATTTTCTCCCAAACAGGAGAATATCTCTTCATATTATGAATTTATGAATTTGATACTCTGATCAATTTGCTGAGATACTGCTATTTTTGTGAACATACATTTTCATCCACATCAAGACAATGTTACTCATAGCACACAGAGACTGTTGGTCAGATTTGTGTGTTGCGGCTTAGGATGGGAAAAGTGCTTACTGAACTTGATACTGGGAATTTATATGCACATTTGTGTAACAAAAACTGGCAACACTTGGACTGGGCACAACTACAACACAGGGTAGCATCACGATATGTGTTTGTAAGCTAGCTAAAATGTTGGTTTGGCAACATACCTATGTGTTCAGAGAGCTGTCAGTGTTATACATTGGTTGTGTAATGTCTGGATATGGCACATTGCCCAGTGTTGTGAGAAATAGCTGCAGTTATGGTCCTGTTCCACTACACAGTGCCATCTCTACTGCACTCGCTTTTTGTGTTAAAGTACCCAGTACTGGTAACAGGTATCAGACGGATCTGGCCTATCAGAGAACTGAAATCCAATGGTGTCTTTGCAAACCAAACTGATTGTCAGTAATCACGTGAGTATTCATTTTGAATATTACATCAAAACCTTTTTTTTTCCGTTTGATTGAGACAGGAATACCGTATCTGTGAATATCTCACTAGAGTGCGTGCACACACACACACACACACACACACACACACACACACACACACACACACATTTATTTATTTCAGAATTGATCACTTAAACCAAATATACAAACAATGTGTCATTGCTATTGCAATATTACAATCATTTTATCAGCCACAATGCTTCCAGTTCCCAGCCTCTGTTATCTGTTATCATTGAACTTGCAATACAATTGATTTGTTATGCCATTCAGTCATTTTCATTGCACAAAGATGCAACACAGGAAGTAGAGAGATTCCAGTGATTGAAATGATCCCCCTGAGGCCTTCACTATATAACTTTGCAGTACAGGATCATGGAGGCAGTCATGGTACATACACACTACAGTGTGATTTACTCTCAAAAGTTCAACTTTATTCTCAACATTTAATCTTTATTCTCAATATTGTATTTCAACGTTTGTCGAGAATGTGAAATCTGTACCATAGAAATAGGATGCTTTGTAAATGATCGTTTCTCAGCTAGAGATGACGATTGCATGAATAAAACATCTGATGGGTTGTATTTTTTCTTTTAAATGTGGTAAAGACTCATTGTAATGTTAGATTAAGTTTAAATGACCCAATAATTGAGTAAAATATTGTTTTGCCAGGAATGTGAATTTTTTTAAAACATTTTTTTATAACTCTTTTTATTGGAAGCAATGTTTCAAGATGAGTGAGAGAAAAAATAATAATGATAAAAATAAAGAGGAATTACAAACCTCAACAAACATATCAGTTATGCAGCACACAAAAGAAACGAGCACACACACCGACACAAAAACAAAACCAAAACCAAACAAGAAGGGTAATAAAAGCAAGATTTGAGAAGAAAAAGGTAGTAGGGGAGCGCCAAACAGGGCCAAGAGAGGATCAGGAGAGAGTGTAGTGGTACAGGCTGCGCTAAGAGTCCTAAAGATCCCAGACCAAAAAGTTTGGGACAGAACCAAAACATATGGGAATGGTCAGACGGAGATTGATTGCATCTATTGCAAGAGTCAGTGACAGTGCGGTAAATCCGAGAGAGCCTCAAATTAGTGTAGTGGACTTTGTGAACCACCTTACATTGTATGAGGCTGTGCCTTGCGCAGATAGAAGACGAGTGAATCAGCCGTAAGACCTGATGCCAGCTTGACTCCCAGCTCCTGCTCCCAGGAAACCCTGGGACCCATCACTGGGGCGTCAGAAGTGGAAGTAAGGAGGCCATAAACTACAGAAATTAGCCGTCTGTGTCCTAGGTCAAGAGTCAACAGCGAGTCAACCAAAGATTCAGGGGGCCGACTTGGGAATTTCGGATTCTGTGTTCGAATAAAGTGCCTTATCTGGAAAAAAGAGAAAAGATGGGATTTGGGCAGGTCAAATTTCTCAGAGAGTTCAGTAAAGGACATAAAAGTCCTCCGATCATAAAGGTCCTTAAATTTAGTTATCCCTGTATCAGCCCAGGCCTGAAAAGCCGAATCGGAACAAGAGGGCAGGAACAAATGATTGCGTACAATGGGAGAGAGGTGTGAGGCCCTATGGAGGCCCAGGCTCTTCCTAATCTGATCAGATTTTAACAGAGTTATCCACCACTGGGAGTGACGTAACGTTGGAAGCAGTCATAGGGAGTTGAGAGCAAACCAGGGAAGGAAGAGAGACTTTAGAGGAGGCAAGCTCCATATCCACCCACACAGGGCGCTCCACCCTCTCCCGCGTCATTAACCCAGTACAGCAGTTTATGAATGTTACAGGACCAATATTAATACCTGAAATTGGGCAATGCCAAGACGCCTAGAGCCTTTGGGAGCTGTAGTACCGACTTCCTGAGTCTTTGTGCCCCAAAGGAAGGCGCTCATAAGTCGATCAAGTGAATCAAAGAACAATTTTCTAATAAGAACAGGAATATGTACGAAAAAGTACAAAAACTTGGGCAAAATAACCATCTTCACAAAATTGACACGGCCTATTAGAAAAAGCGGGAGAGCAGACCACCTCGGGAATGTGAAATTTGCACTATAAAAATGGGATGCTTCTGAAAATGAGCGCCATTGTTACGGCTGTCGGGTCGCCCGTCAGAGGAGGATTGTGTTCTTTTTTTCAGGTGTCTGCTGTTTCCAGCCCGGCCGCTGCATTGGCGGTTCCCCGTCATGGCCACGCCCCTCGTCTGCGTCATCCACCTTCGCCCCGCCCCTGGGAGATTACCTCTCTCCACCACCTGTCAGCGGCTCTGGGCAATCCGACTGATTGACCCGCTATAAAAGACAATTCAAGCTCAGCATCGGTGGGCGGACTTTGGGAGAAGTAAGTGCTTTGTGTGTAGTGCGCTGTCCGACCCCCTCGATAGAACAATTTGCGACTTGTGTGTCCGATTTTGGTTGTTGGTTGTTCCCTTTGTTTCTTTCCCGCTTTTTGTTTGGTGTGTAGACGGTTAGTTTTGTGTGAGAACCGTATTTTGTTTTCCGGAGCGTGGTTCTGTGTACATTTGTTTGTGATTGATTTGCTTTTGTTTTGTTAAGTTATCTTTCGAGTCTGTAGCACACCTTGTTTGTTGTTTACCCGCTTTTTTAAATATTTAAATTACCTTATGAGTCTGAGTAATTTAATTTGTCATTGACTAGTTTTTTTGTTTTTGTTACATTACGTATTGAGTCCGAAGCGTGGCTCCACGTAGTTTTGTTGTTTTATCTTGTTGGTCAAATAAAGCATGGTTTATTATAATTTTAACCTGTTACCGCCTGGTTCCTCCTTCCCCTAGCCAACTCCTGGGACTGGGTTGTAACAAGTGGGGGCTCGTCTGGGATCCATTCTACCCCCGGATCCATATTTTAGTTAGTGTAGACTCGGGTGTCCTTGTGGGAAGGCATCATGTTAAGGTTGGACGACTTCGTTGCGGGTCCCTCCTTGGTGACGCTGCGTTCGTGTCGCAAGGAGGATCTGTTTGAAATCGCCGCTCATTTTAAAATCCCGGTTTCAAGGCAACTTTTGAAAGATGAGCTCAGAGCTCTGGTGGCTGATGGGTGCGTGGAGTTAGGGGTCATTGGTGTGGCTCCTCCAGTGGCGGAGGCTGCTGCGGCGGTCTCTCTACAATGAGCAGATTACATCTTTCACAACCAAAGTTACAGGGGGAAACAAATCA
>CAESWR010001484.1:174354-195273 GCA_903171835.1 Mullus surmuletus | reverse complement strand
CACCTTCCACTGCCGCCAGTCTGGCAGGGGCGCCTTGTTGTGGCCGTGGTCGCCTCCCATTCTGTTTGTAAAATTCAGATTTACATTTTAGTATACAGTACAATATAAAACATTTTACAGTTTTGCAGAGTAGTTTTGCTCAAACGTTCCTTCAATATAAGAGAACAGATGCATTTAAAGGATTGGACAACCCCTGATAAATACAGTATACCGTGTAACACAAAGGTTTTGTCAAAATGATTTCCTTAGGATTCGTTCCTGGGAATAACTAATAGATCTGCAAGTAGACAAACATTTTTGTTGTATTAATGTATGGGTTATGGTCATTATTCATAGAGGAGCTGTTTAACCCATGAAATCTCGGAAAATAGTGACAAATACGCACACTTGTGTAAATGATTTGCAAAACAACAAATGCTAGTTTGAATTATCAAAGTGCTGTATATGTATTTATGACTGCTGGTTATGGGTGTATTAAAATATATCAATCGCTACTAAAAGTTTATGCTGGCTCCAGTATGTCAGTTTCTCAGGAATCACGCAGACACATTTTAGAATGAAACAACTATATGCCAACCCTCACACTGTGAGGCCGACTATCGTTGTACTGCTGCAAAGTGTTTAAATGCATGTATTTAATGCTTGTGTATTTGTAAACACTGTTGATGACACGGTTTATGACTGCTACCTGGTTTTATATGCTGAATAAATATGTGAAAACACTACGGTGATGTTGTGTCATTATCACAATAACCTACAAGATGTGAGACTTTTTAAGAGAAATGAATAATGCCACTGACATGTCTGGATGCATCAATCATACAATCACAAACACCCATAACATCAATAAGCATCGCTACAACCAACACATAAACGTTTGTCCTGCATATGAGACTATATATTATTGTGCTATGTTTCATTGTGTTCTTTTACTTGTTTTTTGTATTTATTTATTTCACTGTTTTTAAATTCCTACCCTGTAAAGTGTCAAAATAAATGCATTAGTATTATTAGTATTATTATTATTTATATATATATTATCTCTAATAAACAAATGTGGCTTCTTCCTTTATATAAACTTAATAAATAACGCCTGTTTACATAACGAACCATATCTGAAGTCAGAGCTAAAATATTGCCACTTTGAGGTTAGCATCACATGCTATTGGTAGCTCGCTACTAGCTAGCAAAGATAACAGGATTAGCTGTAAGATTCCGTCAAACTTTAATATTTGTAAGATCACGCTAATAATCGTTGTAAAGCCGACAAGTTAAAGGTATTGAGATGGTAAATGTAGTATTCTAAAAGAGGATAAACTACTGTACCTTTCTGGTTTGTTGTGACCTCTGCCGCTGCTGCGTTACTCTTTACGACAGTCGGCGCTCCCTTAACGGCAGTTTTATGACGCACGACACTGTTGTGCGTTACGGCACAATGTTCATGGAGGTGCGTTTGCGGCCCTGCCCTTTTTCCTGCCAGAAACCTGTAGAATTTGTTTTGATATGATTTAAATAATTTGTGCTTATACTACATGAATCGGACTGTTCTTCCCTTGTATTGTAAATCGAATTGAATTAACATGAGCATTTTCTATATAAAGCATTTAATTTAATTTGGCAAAAACTCCATGTTTCCTCTGATTTATGACAGCTGTATGGTTCCTCTCCCCATGCATTGTAAGATAACTTTTCTTTATTATATAAAAATCTTTAAAATGTAAATGGTATTGATGAACGACGGCAAATGTATTCCCCGCCATCTGACCAATGAGCTGACAGCACCCTCATACAGGAGAATGACGACACAGAATCCGGATCATCTCATTGGTCCAGCTACTGTGGCTAGCGAAAAAGATACCGGAAGAGCAGAAACGACAACAAAGCAGCATGGGAGCGAAATGTGTGTGGGGGGGCAAGCAGTCTTTTAATCGTGTATTTTCATATTGATATATATATAGGCTTACATATATACCTTTGTCATGAATTATCATTGTTTTATTATTTAATTGTGACTATAATATAAAAACGAAAACGCTTGAGTATTGACATATGATTTATATAAATAGTACATTCAAACATTAGACTATGTTATGTTAGACTAAAACATCATCTGAGTTAACTGCATATATACATCATATATATAGGCTTACATATATACCTTTCGCATGAATTATCTTTACTTTTTTTGTGATGTGATTAGAATGTAGAAACAAAACATCTGAGTCAACTGCATATAAACATCATATATATAGGCTTACATATATACCTTTCGCATGAATTATCATTACTTTTTTTGTGATGTGATTAGAATGTAGAAACGAAAACGCTTTACTATTGATATGATTTATTCAAACTTTACATTTAAACATCACTGACTCATGACACAACACCTGTACAGGTGAAGACAATTGGCCGGCCCTGCCAACAATGTGTCCATTATTTATTTTACACGGAGTTGGCAACCCTACGTGGGAGTGTCCCATTACAAAAACCATACAAATTGAAATCCATCTCCTTTGACTATTGTGTGAGCCTCAGATTTAAAGACTGCTGTCGGCAAGGTAACTGATAGCACGCCGAGTGATAATGCTTCCAATACTGTTAACCCAAATACTTTCTAACGGGGTCAGAGCTGCCAGTTTAATGGAAAATTAATCTTTAAACACAAACAAAAGTATGTTCAAATGTATGACATTTTTAATGTGGAGATTGTTTTGTTTCCTTTTCAATTTTGCTTCTGATTGTAGTCCTCAATCTGAATCTATAGTCACAAAGGACAACAGATTATTTTTTTTTATTAAAAGGTATTACGTTCACTTTATTTGCAGTATCATAAAAATATTATTCAGAACAAAATCAAATGATGTTGATATTAATTACATGTATCACACAAAAAGTGAAATCATCTAACACAAGGCCACAATAGTGTCTTATCACAGTGATGGCACTGGTATGATCTGTACAGCTCCACGATGCATGTTAGCCCTGTCTTTACATGGACTCAGATTATTTTACAGACTGTTACAATCAGTTACAGCTTGCTTTTCGGGTTTAGCAGTTCCTTCAGAGAGTCCAGATTTTCCCCTTCTGGAGCTTCAGGCCATGAAGTGTGATCTAGAGATAAGCATGTGTTAATTATTTCATCATATACACACTGGAAACACAAAAGACTGCATGTGTGGGAAAGACGAACATACTGGGTATCTCCCACATGGAGTGGTAGAGACTCTGCCCTGCGTCAACTCTCAGTGTGGCCCCAGAGACGTAGGAGGCAGCAGGAGAGAGCAGGAAACACACTGCCGAGGAGATCTGTAACACAAACAGCATCGCAAATAAGAGACTTTCGTAAGACACTGTCCAACAAAATAGTGGCACACTTAAGAGTTGGCTTTCAGTCACCAAGTCAGTTAACTTTAAAGGCATTCACCAAAGCTAACTTTAAAGTTAATTGTGGTAAATGTCGCCTCATTACCTCAAGAGGTAACTTTTCTTTTAACTATCAAAACTCTTATAGCTAAATTATTGCAAAATAATGAAATGATGTTCTTGCTCTACTATTGTGTTCATTTTCTTCTACTGTGATGCAACTAAAATTACATCACTCTCATTTAAAAAACTGATGTTTTCAACAGAAGGCTGCAGAACAGGTATGTTTTTTTTTTTTTCAGGGTGGGTGTCAGTACCTCCTCTGGAACTCCCAGTCTCTTTGCTGGGCTAAATGGAACAGACATTTTGAAAAGTGTTGGTCCAAACTCCTTGTAGTTCTCCATTGCAGTTTTGGAAAAAATGGTTCCCTGCAGTCAGAAACAGACAAGAACATTTTAACATTTTCAAAGATTTTAAAAAACAAAACAAAACATATAAGATAGGACTACATACAGGCGCAACAGCATTGACTCGGACCCCTGCGGCTGCCCACTCAATGGCCAGGCTTTTGGTTAAATTATCCACGGCTGCCCTGGCTGCTCCTGTGTGGCTAACAGTGTGGGAAAACACTGTAACCATAAAAGAAACCTCACTCCATGCGAGTCAGAATTTGGATGGTGATGTTACTTACGCCATGCCTGGGAAGCCTTTCCACATGTCAGCGATGATGTTTACAATCACACCGCCGTGCTTTTTCATCCATGCAGCGTAGACTGTGTGGGGAGAACAGCAGTGTAGCCTCACAGTTTGAAGGCGTTGAGGAGAAAAACAATTTAAATCTTACCTTGCTGGCAGCAATGGAAGGTTCCAGTCAGGTTTGTGTCAATCACGGCCGTCCAGCCTTTTGAGGACATGTGTTCTGCTGGACTGCTAAACTGACCTCCTCCATTGTTCACCAGGAAGTCTATCCGGCCGTACTGCTTCAGCACAGATGAGACTAGAGCCTTCACCTGCCACACAGGGAATCAAAACTAGAGCCATGCATTCCAAACAACACATTAAATACTTTTCAGTGTCTGGAGCCAGAGCCAGGCGCACCTCATCCTCATTGCGGATGTTGCATTGTAGCGGTGTGACACTTGCAGGGCTGGAGGCGGGGATTCTTTGTCTCATCTCCTGGGCTGCTGCCTCCAGCCTCTCCGTCTTTCTACTGGAAATCACGACATTGCAGCCTGGAGACACAACAGTCCTTTACAACACAGCTGCCGTGATCTCACTGGTGTTCATGGGGGAGGTGAAGATGACCAGAATTTTAACACCAAACATCAGCAGTATGTCAGTGGAGAACATGGTGTCGGTACTTGATTTGTCCAGCAGAGGTCACTGTGGCTCAATTGTTTACAACACTGGGAGCAGCCTGCAGTGCATGGTAAATCTACTGTGTTTTTTGGTTTGTTTACACGATATATTAATGATTCCATCTACATTTATAAAAATGGTTTTCGTTGGAGTGCAAGCAACTGAAACAACGTTTTGCAGCGTCAGGCTTTGGCAGGAAGGAACTTTCTTCGCTGGTTTATCGCTAAGCTTTGCACAGTGAAACGCTCTGTCATCTGTGCCGAAGTTCATTCGGCTCTCTGTTAGTCCGCTGTTAGTACTTTAAACTGTGTTCCAAGGTTGCAATTGCCTATTTCTCCAAAACAGTTTCTTACTTACCCAGCTCCAGCAGCTCAGCAGAAATAGCTTTACCAATACCCGTCCCCCCACCTGTTACAATTGCAACTTTGTGGTTGAACAGACCAGGACGGAAAACACTGGAGGCCGCCATGTTTGTTTCCTGACCGCGGGTTCAGTCCTCACAGCGCCCTCTGCTGGAACACTGACGCTTCTAAGCGCCCTTTGAAATTAGTCACTGTGCCAGTTCTCTATTTTGTCAGGGTTATACTCGTCTATGCATGCATTTCATTGGTTCATGTCTAACGTTTTTAGGGTGGGGACAAATGTACATATGGGTTTTCAACTACACATATTAGAGCAACAAAATTACAAATTGGAATAGTCATCTTGACATTTAGCATTTGAAGTTGGCAGGCAGAACGCAGGTCGTCTTGAATCCCATTTTGCAGATTAAAATTGGATTTCTAATTTGAATCAATTGACAATACCCACTATTCTAATAGCACTTTTTCCCCCTTTGAGCTGTGATATAGTAAATTGACCACTGATGAAGTCACAGCTAGTGTATCTTGGCACGCCAAGATCTTTAAAAAAAAAAAAAAGTACTGCAAGATCCCCACTGACATGGGGAAAAACTGCACTGAATCAAACCATGCCGTCAGATGACCAAAATATGTAACTCTCCTCTGTTCAGACATAAAAGAAGGCTCTGATTGTCCAACAAATTGAAGTAGAATCAAAATTTCAGCAATCAGTCAACTGTGTGCAGCTCAGGTGAAAAGGCAGTGCAGAACCAACCCTCTATTTGAAGGCACAAAAACCAGTCATCTAATTTTAGACAGAGGAGAATTACTACCTGCCAATAGAAGACAAACCCAACAGGTCCCAGTGCGAGAACATCTGCAGCCCAAGATCCAGAGCAGTTCTAATTCACTGCAACTTTGACATCTTGCAACTGTGGCCAATAAGTTTTGATTTCAGTGATTCATGATGGGAAGAGATGTACAAGGACACAAAGAATTCCACTCCTGACTGCTTTATTTTTGACAGTTGGTCGTGTCCAGGTCGGTTAAATTATCAAAAAGTCCCAAATCCGCCAGTGACTTTTGCACTGGTTTACTGGTCCTTCAACTCCTTCAGCCTCCTGATTGCTGACTTGACTGTGACAGCAGAAGTTGTGCTGCAAAAGAAAAAAAACATTTAGCCTACTTAAATACAACTTTGACAGCTAAAACATTCTCAGACATGTCATGCAGACAACCAGACATCTAGGAGCAAGTTTTCCCCATGTTTTAAATTTTGTAAAGAAAATTCTATTTAAGACTAAAGGTCCAGAAAGTAGTAAAAACTGTTAACTCATATTTACAAGCATGATAATACAACACTGTTACATTAAATAGCTGCTTTGAATTCAAATCACAGCTGTCAAAATAATCTATAAATCTTCAGTTTGACAGCATATTGTCTTCACAAGTAGCCATGTTTATATTGCACGAGCACCAATATCAACATTTGCTAGTCTTTGTTTGAAATAATCAGGGTGTAGGATATAAATGACAACATTAAGGAAACAAAGCAATATCAACGATTCTGATAACAGTGCAGCCCTTTACATGTCAGCTAAAACAAATGACTTCATGCAATGTGTCACTATGCAATGGATGATGCTCCCATCTTTGATACACAGACCTGGGTTATGCTCATCAGTAAGAAGATGAAGACGCTGACATTTAACCTTCATTATTAAGAACAACGATGTGCTACTGGCCACGTCTGCAAGCCGGGCTGCATGTTTCCAAAAGAACAAGCATTTGTATAAAACGAGAAACCTACTTGTAAGTCCAAGCACCTCCAGCCACAGTCTTCATGCAGGATCCACAGTGCCAGATACCCACAGCCCTCCTCTTCATCTTGGTCTGCAAAGACAAGGCAGCCATTAGTAAACAATCACGTCAAAGGAGTACATCACAGACATCTGTGCCTTTGCACACATCAGCGGACCTTCCAACAACTCCCTCATCCACCTCTTACCTTTCCACAGAAAGAGCAGGTATATTTAGCATGCTGGCTGATCTCGATCTTCTTCACCATCTTCCTCAGCGACGCGCCATAACGCGTGCCGTATTTACCGACGATCCCCACCTTCTTGGTACGCTTGGCCTGAGGACAGACAGACAGACACGATGAATGCAATAACACTGGAGGGCATCATAGGTTCTTCATCACACCTGGGTCAAGTCAACCCATTGGCTGATGGTACAGAGGTTACACAGAGGTTGTTAAACACCCACAATGCATGGAATGTGCCTTTAATGGCAGTGAACGTTGGGTTTATTTTCAAACAGATAGAAGGATTTGCTTCTTCTGACATGACATGTTTAGCTGCACAGCTCCTCCAAGCTTCCTATGGGGATGCTAACTAGCATGCTAGCAAAGCTAGCATAGCTTACAGTTGCACAACTCTGTAACATTACTGACAACATTGACTTTGACACTCAACTTTTACTTTCTTTTAGTTATAAAGTGTCTAAACTGGCGGATTATTTTGGGTTTCGGTCTCGGGAAACTCCAGCCCGGTTGTTGGACAGCATTTCTCCGGCGGCAGCCATTGCTGTCCGTACGGGACGTGAAAACATCGCTTTTGTTGACGCTCGGATCACAAATATTACACAAATCGGACTCGGGTCTCGTGTGGAAGGACGACGCCGAGCCGCCAAATGTGTGATTATATCGTTTAAAGTCCGGAAAACGGTGGATTGACACGGATTTGCGAGCGGACATTCACGGCTCACCATCGTTTCAGTGGAGACGCAGGTCCAAAGAGGGAGTGCTTAGCGCGCAGGCGCGATTTACCCCCGCTTGATCGCGGTGCATTGTGGGACACGGAGTTTTCGCAGCTTATTAATATGACTGATACTGAAAATACTGATGAAATATAGCGATTTTAAAGTATTGTTCGCCGCTATTTATGGCTTCTGGTCAATAAACAGTCAAAAAAACAAATACATTTACGGAAAAAATGGATGTCAGAGGACATTTGTGGCTGTGTAACTAAGGAAGCTTCCCTGGATACGCGCATGCGCACCAAATGGACGTCAGCCGCCGAACTCAACTGCTGCGGAGATGCTTTTTGTGCATTTATCTCGCAATGCTGCGGGGCTTCGGTTGAATATATAGTTGAGTGACTGTTTTATCGAGCAGGTCGCCGGGTGATGCTTGGTTAGGCGATGAAGCTGACGCGTAAACTGGTTCTGGCCAAGGCCAAGGCCTCCGACCTGGACAGCGTGAAGAAGCTGAACTGCTGGTGAGTGCGAGTATCTCAGCACGCCACTGCAGTGATGTAGTGCGCTAATGCTTCTCCCCATTCCTCTTCCGCAGGGGATGCAACCTGGCTGACGTGAGTACTCAAGACAGCTCCTGCAGTTTAAGAATATTATACTCATAATAAGTTTTGAACTGTGCCTTTTCACCCCCCCCCCCCCAGATTTCTATCTTCTCTCAAATTCCCAACATTGAGGTGCTCACACTGAGGTTGGTCAAGCACTTCTGCTCCAACAGAACCACGCCAGTGGCACCACACACACATTTGATGGTGTTATCAATAAACCACGTCTCTCTCCTTCTCTCTGCAGTGTCAACAGCATCTCCTCGTTGTCTCCTCTCACCCGCTGCCTATCTCTCTGCGAGCTCTACCTGAGAAGGAACATGATCCCGTCGCTGGCGGAGCTCTCCCACCTGCGTCCGCTCACGCGCCTCCGGGTGCTCTGGCTGGCTGAGAACCCGTGCTGTGGGTCCGACCCCGGTCAGTATCGCCTCACTGTCCTGCGTTGCCTGCCGGGTCTCCAGAAGCTGGACAACCAAGGTGAGTGGGCAGCTTTTTTTTGGTTTGTTAATGAACTCCCCCTTTTCAAATGATGGTGTTACATCTCAACTGTTATTGTTACTCAATGCGTGCACAGTGGTGACAGAGGAGGAGATTTCACTGGCTCTTAGGGATGGCGACGTTCTAACCACGCCCCCAAACACAGTCCAGAACCAGCTGCCAAACAGCGGGCTTCCAGATGCAGAGACGGAGAATGACCCGCTCAACTACAACATGGAGGAGACTAAGTGAGTCATGTAGAAGGAAGACTAGTTTTGTTTCGCAAAAACAAAAAGCACGGATGTATTTGCAACAATAACCGTCCTTGCCCCCCACAGTAAAATCAGAGAGGAACTGGGGATGAAGCCCCTTTCCAGAGACAAGTTCCCCTCACTTTCCTCTCCATCCACCAGATCGAATGTGAAAAAGGTAGGCGTTACTTTTCTCCACAACACTCAACAGTCCAACTACCATCGTTACTAACTGCATCCGTGTTTTCAGACGCACACTCTCGACGCGGTGCTGCTCCTGCTGAAGGATTTAGACGAACAGGAGCTCCACATTCTGCACACGGCCACGATGAACAGGCTGCAGAGTTACACGCTGGGCTCCGAGACGACCATGGATTCATTTCAGACACAGAAAACAGCAGACGTCCAGCACTGACATGCCAAACTGCCCTCACCCCCCACTTCTCCACATTTCACCTCAGCATCATTCTCCAAAGTCAGAGCGGACCCTCATGCCTCTTCACCCCGGGGTCTTCTGATTGCAATGCAGCACGTTTTACCTTCTCACCCCTCTTCTACATCATCACAAACTTGGCTATCTTTTTCTTTTTTTTGCTAACTTGCCTTGTAAAAACAAAAGAATGTATGTTTTGCAAAATGTAAATCTATTTCTGTAATTTAAGGAATAAAACTGCAATATATCAGCTTTCATTATTTTTTTAATCATGCCAATATTGGCACACAATGCACACGTCAGTATGATGTGATGTAGGAAGAAGGGTGCAGTTAAATAAAAGTCAGTCTTTTACCAGTATTGTGATTTCAACCATTGAATCACTGGTTTGCTTGTGATGCAAGATGTAAGTGTCCTTTTTGCTTCACTGACTGACTTAGTCACTCCGTCTGGGAAAAGTCAGCCCATATGGAACAAAGCGATCAAATCCAAAATCTTCTCACTCTCCCTCTTCGTTCTCCAAGAAATCCGTCAGTGTGTTTGAGTCCACGGGGACCATCAGGTACTCCACTCCGTCCGCACCCTGGAAAACAATCAGAAAACCTTTTTCACAACGTACTGGAATCTGCAGAGAAAAAGTGCTCAGAATGTCGGAGTGGCGCTCGGTTTTCACCTTGCGTGTGCGAATCAGTTTGTGGTCTCTGAATTCAGTCAGCTGCGTCCTCAGCGTGAGATCAGAGTTCACAAGGAATGCCTCTCGACAGCGCTGGTAAAACTCTTGGAATGACAATCCTGCACAAGCAGAAAGGGGAAGCATTACATTTAGGGGATCCAATATTGATCATTGAATATCAGATATTAAAAAAAAAGTATCAGATTACATCGGCCTGCATCTAAAGTCTCTAATATAAGAACTTCCAGACTCCGCTCCAGCACTTGTATGTAGAATAAAATTATTTTCATAATAAATGGATAAATTTTTCTCATAGCTACTGTTGCTGACAATTGTCCTCTGTTTGAGTAATACCAATTTATCAAGCCTTTCCTAACATTCCATACTACAAAATAAGTAATAAAAGTATGTATGATTCGTGCTGATATTGTATCTGATCGATATTGATATTGGCCAATAGTCAAGGCCGCAATATTGGTATTGTATCGGTAGTGAAAAAGTTGTATCGGGGCACCCCTAATTACAATCATAGAACTGTGAGGTTTGTTTTTAAGACAACTTGACCTCGATCTGAATGCACGTGTACCTGTGTATGACGGGTTGTCTTTGTTTTCCAGCTGAAACTTCACCAGCAATTTGAAAATTCCTCTGTAAAAGAAAAGAAAGAAGATGTGAAGAACTTGCAAGGCCTTTTTTTCTTTCATGTCTATCAAAGAGCAGGCGCTACCTCGCATTGGGCGTCAAGCTGCGGAGCACGTGTGTGAGCGAGGACAGAGCGAGAGCCCCGGTTTGTTGCACCAGCAGGGAGTTCTCATACGACGTCTCCTCGGTGTAGTGCTGGAAGGTCACACACTCCCACCACAACCAGTTAAACTGACTCTGCTTAAACTGGTCCCACACTGAGGAGACACAGAGACAAAATTCAATGACAAGAGCATAAAGAAAACCTCAGTCGACGGCTCTTTGAACACTAACCCAGAGGAGCGTTGATGTGGTCGATAGTAGCCACCAGGTGGAGGTTGGGCAAGGACGCCAGCTGCCCCAGTGCACTCTGGGTCTTCTCTCCGCGCAACATTGCTCCATCGATATTATGGATTAAAAGGTACACGTGGAGATCCGGGCCTGTGGGGGAACAGATTGACTGTAAAGCTCATTGGATTTAGAGGAAGCTTTGTTTTTGTTTTTTGGTGAGACAACGCAGCACTCACTCTCTTTAAGGGTCTGAGCGATGTACTGGATCTGGTCGGAGGGGGTTCGGAAACTTCCCTGATGTTCAAAAACCTCACACGTGAGAGAGTTTAAGATCTGTAATAAAAGCATGTACAGAAAGTTCCAGCAAGACATTTAATGTTGTGGCAGCTCTTCCCTTCACAGGCGTGCGTATTGTGTATTTCCGTGTCCACGCTTACTGATTTTAGAGTGATGGAGGGGAAGAATCCATTCACCACCAAGTGGATTTCCTCAGACAGGTGAGACGTGCGGAAGTCCTCCAGAAGAGCTTTTTTGCTGCCCAAACCATAGAGCAGGATACTGAATCCCAACCTACACAAACATCGATGTCACCAGGCGTAAAACACAAATGAAAAAAAAAGTAGTGGAAAAAAAACTTACTGTAACTGTAACATCCATTTGCTAAAGTGCTGCCTGTGTTTGTTGTGGAGCTGCTGGACCTCCTTGAAGAAGCAGGACGGCTTTCCTTCCAAAAGCCGCACCAGCGTCTCCTGCAAAACACAGGTGTGATGATGAATCACAGCAACAGCAGCTCACAAGATAGACGGAGATCACTGGCGGCTAAACACTGACCCTGTCCAGTTTGGGAGTGTTTAAGCGCTCCAGGGTTCGGTCCGATGTGAGGACCTTGGAGCTGCCGTGGGCCTCAAAGTACTCCTCCACCATGCTGGGCTGGCTGGCCGAGTCAGAGGCACTCTTGCTCTTTTTGGCCGGGGTCTTGTACAGAGCAGCCGATAGACCCTTGCTGGGCGTCCGCGGGGTCTTGGCGTTGTCCTTGTTGTCTTTTTTAGCTTTCTGTTCTTCCTCGGCGCCGGCGGCGTCCTCCTCGTCCTCTCCTTCCTCGGAGTCCGAGGGCGAGAGTTCGCTGTCGCTGTCCGAGCGGAGGCTTGGAGCTGAAAACATCAGGCGGCTTTAGATCATCATGTCTACTCTCCACTTTAATGCACAATAGAGGGGAAACCTCTAAATATGTCCGGCGTTTAACTCACTTGATATTCTCTTCCGGAGCCTGTGGGGTGTCGTGGAGACAAACTGCACCTTTTTGCTCTTAAAAAAGAAAAGGAAAAGGAAGTTAAAATGTCATCACGGTCATTGTATTTACAAATGACACGAGCAAACAGGTCCCATCTCGTCTCACCCTTTGAGGTGTCCGAATCTCACCTCTCTGGTCTGCAAAAGAGACAGTAAGTTACACAGAGTGGAGAAAAACACAGCTGATGTTAATAAAAGGAAAACTGACTCACTGCGGTTTCTGCGGGTGGGCGTCGAGGGCTCAGTGCCCGGGTCTGCGCTGAACGTTACACTCTTCCCAGGAGTCCGTGCTAATTCGCTCGCTGCGAGAAGAAAAAGCAGACTCGGTTAAAAACTCATAGCTGTTGTTACGGATGTGCGAGAGAGATGGTACTCACCAGTCTGAGCCATGCCTTGAGAGCGTTTCTTTTTCTGAAAACTGAAAATGGAAGATCCTGCCACTCTGGACATTCCCTCCTCATCCTCTGTGGGACAAATATAACATGCAGCTGAGCGGGGACACAACCTCGATATCAGTACACATACAATCCTCTTGTTTTGTGTCTGTAAGCCCTTAGGTGTGTATTAAGGATCTGTGCAGTGCCAGCGAGGATGGCCTCACTTACCTTCTGCGTTGTCGCCGCAGAGCGCTTGGATGTAGTTTTTCTCGCTGCGGACTCCGTTCTCGTCACCCTCGCTGTCGTCTGTGACCTCCTTGGCTCGTCCTCCAGCCGGACTCTTGAAGGTGACCATCTTCTGAGCGGCTCCGGTCGCTCTCGGCACACCTTATTTAGAGGATAAGCAGAGAGCCAGTGAGACAGAAAGGACGTAAACATGCTCATGATTACTATTGTTTATTTCAAAAAGACGGTCATTCATACCCTCCTGCTTGTCCACGATGTGCTCCACAACATCTCCATCCCCAATGAACTTCACCTCCAACACACTCATGGCTGAATTGATCAAAGCAGAGAAGAATGGGTGAAACTCCACGTTCCAAAGACAACACACACACACACACACACACATATATATACGTCATTAACACACTCAAGTCAAATGAAAGCAGATACTCGCTGACAGTAAGAGTAGGTGCACAGACAGCGACTTTACAGAGACTGAAAGTTAACAAAAAGAACAGCAGAGTGCTTCACATGTCTCACTGGAGAGACGTAACCTACCTAATATGAGTTTAAAATCCCCGGAGGAAAAGAATAAACACAATATCAGAAAGTTTGGGCCGTGCTGTGCGCTGCCACGACTTTCCGCGCCATCCTCCTCTAGTTTTAAACCACGTGACAAGTGAAAGGTCACATGGTAGCCAATCACAGCGCTGCTTCGAGGAAAACAACACTACCCAGGATGCACTGGGGCGCAGATTCCGGTGTATGCCTTAAAAACATGCACTACAACGTTAGATTTGAAATTAATATTAATTGATTATAATTAATAATAATAATAAATTAATGAATATTATAATTACAGTGACAATAGTAATAATGGACTCATCTGATGTGTTACAAAAGTAGCCACAAATGTTTTTAAGACAAAAATAGATGGACTGCAGGACAATAAGGGGAGACATTTTGCAAAAAAGGTTATTTATTCATACATTTAAATGAGATCATGTGCAACTATTGCATTTCAGAGCTTCTATTAAAAAATATTACTTTAGAAAAATCAGTTACTCCTATAACATTTCTTCTTTGCTAATTTAAAGTGACACTTGACTACTGATGGGTGAATGGATAAGCAGAGAAATATTCTTTAACCGGTCAGCTACTACATGATTAGATAAACATGAGATGATAAATTCCATGGTGTTGGTGTTCAGATGTGGATTGGAACGCCTGAACTGCCTGTTCACCACCCACGTGTTGGCGTCCACTTCCCCAGCAGACGGCCTTCAGAGTGCACATGATACACAGCGTGCATCGCTGCTGTTGCACACGACTAGGACAAAAGAGAGAGCATGAGAATAGAAGGAAATCCACACGATAAAGCTTCGATCCACACCGAGGAGCGCTCACATGGTAAGGGATCAGTGTGAGCAGAGAGCCCAGGGGGTATTTGCTGTAATCCAGTGGTCCTGAGATGGGCTCCACTCTTCCATGCTCCTGGGTCATTGACAGCAACCTGGAGGAAAAAGTCCTTACATCAGAACCACAGTTAAATCGTGGTTTGATATTTAAATTGATAAAAGATCGGGTTGATTACTTGAGGTTTGGATGTCCTTCAATCATAGCATATCCAGTGGGAAGCTTCCCACCACCATCCAGGCTGCAATGGGAAAGGAACAACATGTGATCTGGCATGAAAAATCTATTGTGGAAAAAAAAAGGGAACATAAATGATGTAGGTAGTACCTTAATCCAGTCCAACCACAGTCAATTAGGAGCTGGTTCCTGTGTGGGCAGTGGCCGATAACTCTGGTCAAAACCCGTACAGCCACGTCCTCCAGACTGCAGGAGCCGATCAGGGACTGCTGGACATCTACAAACACCAAGAAAAACATATCAAAACAACAACAAAACACACACACAATAATGCAGTACTGACATGCACTAACCATAAAGGGCGTAGTTTCCAGGATGCACCTCGCTGAGTTGCCCCATGTCTTTGACTGGGTGACTACAGGACGGAGTGGAGCCGATGCTGGATTTACAGGTGATGCCAACAGCTCCCAACCTACAGAAGAAAAAAAAAGACAAAATGTTGCAGTTTCATACTTTTGAGTCATCAACCTGCCAAGACTTGTCACTTTGTCTCACTTTTCCATGAACTGCAGAGTTAAGCTGGTTGTCTCCTGGGCAACAGCCTGGATTTGCTGCACCCCTTTGCAGTTATAGGTGTTCCCGCAGTGGGCGTACACCCCTGTTAGCTCCACGCCTGCTGTTTTGGTGATTGCCTGGGCCAATGAGAGTGCCTCTGGCTGCGAATGCAGGACACCAGCTAGGGAAGTAGCAGACATATGCGTGATCAGCAGGTGCTCAGAGGCCGAGGACCCGCTGTATCTTCGTTTACCTGCCCGCTTGCTCACCTCTCCCGTTGCCGCAGTCAATTTTCAACCATACGTGCCACAGTCGTCCGTCTCTCAGTGGTCTGTTTTTGAGCTGCTCCAGAGCGTCATGGTGATCCAGTAATACTTGAAAGAGATCAAGCCTCTCTGATAAAGCAGCACATCGCTCCACCTACACAAATTCACAAGTTAGTGGGAACGGCATTTGGAGGAATGTGTGAAAAGTGATCACAAATTAGAGACAGTTATTATTCAACAAAATCCTAGAACCTTATCAAATGGAAGACAGTAGGCATAGAGGATGTCGTCAAACCCATGGTCAGCATAGAAAGATGCTTCTGCCAATGTGGATACCACGATGCAGCGCCGTGATCCACCCGTCATTATGTCGGCACACTCTCTGCACATGCAATGATAGAAATTCAGCATCCATGCATGCAAGACTGACCCAATAGATTCATTGTGTGTGTGTGTGTTCATACACTGTTTTGTGAGTCTTCATGTGTGGGCGAAGCTGGACTCCCATCTTCTTACAGCGTTCAATCATCTGCTGGGCATTTTTCTTCACTTTATCCACATCAATTACCAGAGCTGGAGTACACAGGGCAGAGATGGGGTCTCCCTCCATGATGCCAATACTGAAGTAAAGCACACACACACACGCACATTAGATCATCCAATTAAATGATTTTGCATGACTGGCTTCAAATCACATACTGGTACAAAGGTGACAACACTAAACAAAACAAAAACAAGCATTTGACCGCTCACTTAAAATACATAAAAAAACATTCTATTTGTTTGAATGCAAAGCCTCGTCTTATGTAATGTAGAGACCTTTGGAACTTAACTAAACAAAGTCTTTAAAACTGGGTTATGATTTAAATGAGCTTTCAAAAGTGCTGCAACTTTTGCACCACAATTAAAACAAATCACTCCTTAGATTTGTGCAGAGATTGTGTTTGTCGCTGCTACGCACCGTTTGTTTCTGTCGTGCGGCCAAGTTGTTGCAGACACAACGAATAGTCCGAGGGTGTTTGCAGTGACGTCACTACGGGCTCCCTGGATGGACAAAATTCCCAAATCACTTGTCAAAAATCGTCGGGAACGCGCATCAGCGCTCGTGCGCGCATGAGCTCGCCGGAAGTCATAGATGTGAGCGTCTGCAGTGGACTGACATGATGTTTTAGATATATATATATATATATATATGTATATATGTATATGTGTGTGTGTATCTACATATGTGTGTGTGTGTGTGTGTGTGTATATATTAAATGTTATTTAATTTTTATTCAACACAAGAAAACATGAATAGCCTACGTTTTAAAATATCTCCATCTATTTCCAATTTATTTAGACAATCAAGTGAATATAATAAATACCATAACATAGATTCAACGGATAAACAGAGGACTTTATTATGCACTGGAAATGTATTGTTATGGCTTCTTTTTTTTTTAAAAACCGCATTAATCATCTGTATAAATAGATAAACAAACACCATACGAAAACGAGTCTTTTCAATAAAATCGAATGTGTGCGCTTGTTTTGCTACCCGGGCGGTGCCTCCGCTGGGCGGGGACGGCTCGCCCACGCGCCCCGCCCGCGCGGACACACGGGGCGGATGTTATCAGCAGCCTCACGGTTAATGCGCGGCGCAGTGGCTGCTGCTGCTCCGTCTATTCCGGTCGATGCTGTTAATAGTCGTCACCCGCGGCTGCTTCTTCTTTTTTTTTTGACATACATGACACTTTAAATTCCGGTGCTTGAAACCCTTCGCGGTAAGTAGTCGTTTTTGAACAGTGTTAAGGTCGAGGGCAGCTCCCGCGCTAAAGGTAAACAGCGCGCCTAGCATGGTAGCTTCGTTAGCCCGGCGGCGCATCAAAGACATGGCGCCTCACGTGCGGCTCCATCAGTGACATTGAGCGCGCGCGGCTGCAGCTGCTGCTGTTATGCAATGTTGTTTCCTATTCATTGTTTATTAGCTGTGGTTGTTGCACCTCCTGTCGAGATGATTCGCTCCACCACCCCCTCCCTGGAGATTAGGGTTTTTGGCTGCGCCTGTCAGTCACTTTGCAGGGATTAAACCCACACACACACCTGAGCGTGTCTGTCTGGGTTTATATTAGCCAGACAGATACTGCTTTGGGCTGTAATCCCGGACAAACATCCAGGGCACTGGGGCTCGCAGATGTGAGCCGATTATTTGTTGAACTCCTGCGTTTGTGGGAGCTTTGACTGGGGCGGTGGAGGTGTGTGTGTGTGTGTGTGTGTGTGTGTGTGTGTGAGGCATGTTGTGACTGGTTGTAAGTACCTGAGGTGTAGTCCTAAACTGGCATCTTTTTTTCCTCAACTCCCTGTACACCCAGTGAGCTTCCTTAATTGCGATAGTGTGTGTGTGTGTGTGTGTTTCTGCTGACCAGGCACTGTTTGAATTGGACATAAAGCTATATCTGGAATTTTCAAAAGACATGGAAAGGAGACCAAGAGCTTGTGTGAGACCCCTTGTTGGTATGATGAATACATCTTCCTGCTATCAATCATCACCCTGAATTTGGTGAATGGGTGGAATATATTATTATGTGTTTGGTAGGAGTGTACAGATCCAATTTTGAAACTGGGTATCGGTGCATCTATAATTTGCAGCCCATCTCAGACGCCGCTCGACTACTTCTATTTATGTTTAAGGTTAAAATGTATGTAAGCCATTGGTTAATAATAAATAGGTCAGTTTTTCTCATAGCCACTGTTGCTGACTGTTGTTCTCTGTTTGAGTAATATCACTTGATCAAGCCTTTTGTAACATTTCATACTACAAAATAAGTCATAAAGTATGTATGATCCTTGCAGATATCGTATCGGGTAAATATCTGTATCGGCCAATGCTCAGTATCCTATCGGCAGTGAAAAACAACCCTAGTATGAGGCACCACAGCACCAAAACGCCTCAAATCTGGTCTGAGCTGTAATCCGCTGTTAATGTTCATGCTTCTCCCCCCTTTTGCTTCTCGTCCAACAGGCTGGATGAGTGGGCCAACCTTCGCCTCCCCCTCTGCGGAGGCGGCTGAGATGAACCGCATCCATTATGACCTGGAGTACACGGAAGGCATCAGCCAGCGCATGCGGATCCCCGAGACTCTCAAGGTGGCCTCAGAGAGCCGGGGGGGGTCCATGCCACCGCAGCAGCAGCTCCTGCCCACCCACTCGACTCTAATGCAGGTCCCTGAGAGGATTGTTGTCGCAGGTGGGCATGAAAAGCAAAGCCAAAAGCTAGATAAAAGTATTCTCCAATTTGTGAGCTTGTTTTTCTGTTGTTTTTGTGATCTCTCCCAGCTCATGTCATTGTCATAAAATGTATAATCCCCTCTTCCTCATTTCCAGGGGATGATGTGGATCCTCGATTCTCTCGTCCCCGGGACTTGGACCTGATTCAGTCGGTCCCTCCCATGGATCTCCTGGACATGAAGGCGCCACCACGTGTCCTCACGCTGACAGAACAACCACTGGACTCACTGGAAACCGACCCAACTGCCAATCCTCAAAGCAATCCCATCCAGGTAGAGTCAAAAATGTACTGAATTAGAGCAGACCACAATTTGTTTTGTGAATTTCTCCTGTTATGGAATGGAATTTTCTAAAATTACCACTTGCTGATCGGTTGATTTAAAACTGTTTTAAATTTCTGCCGGATTATCTTGAGCATTTTGAAGTGTGTACATATGAAAGGTGACCAAAGTCATTAGTGGAACTTTTGCTTTAATGAAACATTTATCTTTGAACACTAAAGCAATGGCAATGTTCTGAAGATCATTTCCAGAGATGCCTTATAATACAGATATTTGGGACTATTGATTGTTTTGGGGAACCTGGTAAACTACTGTTGGAGAGAAATAATCCGAAACCTGACATGCTCATTTGTTGTAGTTTTACCTGCAATATGTGTTCACTGCTTGTCATTCACAGGCCCAATTCCATTCTCGGTCTCGGAGGGAGCGCAGCGTCAGTGAAAATGTGCCTAGTCGCCACACTGGTCACGTGAACAGGGGTGACTTAAGGTGAAGACCTGCGACACAGCTGCTTCATGTTCACGTCCGTTTTTATTTCACCCCTGATTGCCTCAAAACAACCTCTTCTTTCTTCTCCGTCTCTCCCTGCTCGCCTCTGACAGTGTAACCCCTTCCCCTTCTGCCCCCCTAGTCCGCATATGTCCCCCTCTGTGTTCCCCTGAGGACGCTCACATTAACCTGTTCACTGCTGCGGGATTCCTGACTTACGTTCAGTCCACCACACGCCGTGCTTACCAGCAGATCCTCGAGGTTTTGGACGACAGCCACCGCAGGTGACTTTCATCTTTTTTTTGCTCTCTGACTGCAAAAACAGTAAAAAAAAAATCACATTATATGTAGGTATATATTCCTTTTTTAAGACATAATGACCAAGATGAAGAATTATCAAAGCAGTAAAAGTTGACATTTGTGGTGGAAAGCAATACAATATTGAAAGATAAATGTGTATATGAATTTCCTGCTCAAAGAATGAACATTGTAATGCCGTGCACCGTAGAAGGCTCGGACACGTCCAGTAACTAGTTGTTATTCCTGCTGCAGGACACACCTCGACCTGGCCCTGGACATGAACCCTGATGAGTCTGGCTTGGTGGACGCCTCCTCATTAAGACGACAGGTGAGTTCCCGTATGAATCCAAAACGACTTCACAGCAGTCTGAGTTGCATGTGCTCGGTTTGTGTGTTTTTCAACTGGTCTCTCACTTTCAATTTGTCTGTATCGTATAGACTTCACGACTGAATAGTTTATGTTTCACGACAGCCTGCTGACCGTGCATGCTGGATGCTGGCAGAGCAGTACTTAGACGCTGAGCAGCTGCCAGTGGAACCAACACAAAATCAGATACTGTCAATACCAGGGAATTTACCTGCAACTCTTATTATAATGTTTCTTGTGGCTGATGTTCCTTCAATGATTGTGATTCTGTTAGAGAATAATAGTCATAATTTATATTATAGGAACTCTCACCCAGACCGGTTGCCCATGTGATCGTTCTTTACAGTTGAGTCTTTTTTCTCTTTTTTCCCCTCATGTGACCTTCAGATCGTGAAGCTGAACCGGCGTCTGCAGCTGCTGGAGGAGGAGAACAAGGAGCGCTCCAAGCGAGAGGTGATCCTGTATTCGGCCACCGTCGCATTCTGGCTTATCAACACCTGGATCTGGTTCCGTCGCTAAGATGGGAAAAGACAGACTCTCCCAAAACACAGGAAGCCAAAGCAATTTCTTGTTAAAAGTGCAATAACGGGTGTCTGCTTAACATCTCCAGGCAACAACGGAAAACGGCATGGGCTGTGTCCTCCAACACTGCAACTTTTTTTTTTTTTTAAA